>OLMO02000003.1:11485030-11495274 GCA_900291935.2 Cassiopea xamachana | reverse complement strand
TAAATCCTATTACCGTAATTTTTCACAAAGAGAATCTTTGTCCCGTGATTTTGATTATTATGATATGAAAAATAATTAAAATTAATCACCGCTACTGGGATCTACGGCAGTAATATATTCATAATTAACTCCTTGCAATTTTACCAGATTACGCCTACATTACATTTAATGATCCTTTTAAAAGCTGTGTATCAATGAGATTACAGCTTTCATAAATCATCAGCTGTAATCCTTCTACCTTCTCAACAGTAATTGAGGCTAAGGGTTATCCTTGATAGCATAAACCCACTCTTACCATTCCTAACTTCCAGTGATGAGCGTTCTTACAAAGTCATTAAAATAAACTGAAGCATACTTATACATTCTTTTTTGTTTTATTCGATTTTACCTCCGTTTCCCCCAATTCTTTGGGGCTTCGAGGGTGCCTCTGAGAGGACTTAAGTTCTGGCACGAGCATTTAGGACCGGATGCTCTTCCTGACGTCACCAATGGCCTGCGGTGAGCCTCGAACCCAGGACCAGGACCGCTTGGTCACGGCTGCTCTTGAAGCATACTTATAGATATTATTTCTAAAGAAAGTATTTTTGACATATTGTTGGAGCCAAACCCGTAGCTAGGCCTGTGTTTCAGGGGTGGCAAAATTGTACTGGAGGAATCGCATAGTACAAGACCTGAGAAGTCATCCATACTTGATGTTATCACAAGCAAATGGGCAATGTGTATGCAGGAAAAGATTGATCTTTCTAGTATGTCACAAAGACCAAGGTTGAGACAAACAAAAATTTCAGGATATCTTCCTTTATCTGCAAATATAAGGCAACAATTAAAAATTGCAAAAAAATCCCTAGGGATGGCAAAAACTGGCATCCTGTTGTCCAGGGGTGGCATTTGCCATCCCATGTTACCCCCATTGCTACGGGGCTGGATTGGAATCCTCTTGGCTTTCTTCATGATTTTAGCATCATGTCTTTTTAAAAAACTTTTTCAATATAAGGGCTTTGAAGCAACTTTAAAATCGGAGGATCCTGGTCTCTAACCTCTAGTGAAATATGCTAAGTTATGAAAAAGTCAGGAGCAGTGCCCCCGGCTCCACTCCCCCCCGGTTTTGACGCTCCTGCAATAAGGATTCTACGTTTCAATGCATTATATGTCAGCCTTTCGACTTTCTTAGGACTCAAAAATGCAGTACCGTACACCCTCGAATTAGCCCCATGGGGAGATGATATATTTGTTGGGTTGTTGCATGGGGTCTTATTCTACGAATATGAGTTTATTCGAGGGGGGCTGAAAATATTTTCCTGATAGTTGGTCATATTCCAGTTGAAATTTTTCTACAAATAAACTATGTATTTCTTCGATGCTATGCATTCAAGCAATGGTGTGTGTTTCAAGGGACAGGCAAATTTTCGCTAATTAATGACTAAGTTTTCTTTCCTAGCACTATAAAGTACTAACAGACTCTCAAATAGGTACAGTCACATGCTTGGGTGGGAGCTTATTCAAAGGAGGGGGGCAAATTTTTGTTGATTAATGGCTGCTTTTTCTTTCCTAGCTCTATAAATTACTAACAGACTCTCAAATAGGTACAGTCACATGCTTGGGTGGGAGCTTATTCAAAGGAGGGGGGCAAGTTTTTGTTGATTAATGGCTGCTTTTTCTTTCCTAGCTCTATAAATTACTAACAGACTCTCAAATGGGTACAGTCACATGCATGGGTGGGAGCTTATTCAAAAGGGGGCAAATTTTTGTTGATTAATGGCTGCTCTTTCTTTCCTAGTTCTAAAAAGTACTAAAGACTCTCAAACAGGCACAGTCGCATGCATGGGTGGGGGTTTACTCGAGAGCGGCTTAATAACAATTTGTAGCTCTAGGGTGGGAGCTTATTCAAAGGGGGGGTCATTCGAGGATTTACAGTATGGAAATTTCTGAACTTTTTGAGTAGTTCAGCATTACTTCCCTCAAAAGTACTTCTTATAAAAGAAAGTCGTTTTTCACGATTTTAACAAAAAAACTAAAACGCTCTTAGCGGCGGTTGGAATGTTCTGTTATGTTTAACGGTAGAAAATTGTCCAGATGCTCGTTTTTGCAAATGCTAGATTGGTGCTTTATTTCACGAGTTCAATGCAAATGAATATGACCATGTACCACAGTAGGTATTGTCTCCACCAAGATAAGCACTCTAAATTAGAAGCAAAACATTTTTGCAGACAATTCCTGGTGCTGGCAAATTGTTTACATGAAAAATTCTGAACAGTCTGAATTGCTAATGAATTTGTGGTTTTTACAAGTGGAATGTTTTCAATGAAATGCTTTTAAGAATTAAAATGGCGAATTAATAGATAATTATTTCAACCGCCAACGCGTGCACCTCAAACAAGGTTGCTTTTTCCACCAACGCACAGGTTTTACTCATTCCCCTACGCCGAATCACCAGCTTTGTCCTTGAGAGTCTTCAGTTTCAATTTCACAATCTTCCGTCTTTCATTTCAAATTTGAGCAATATAATGATGCATTTTCAATAACTTTCACCCAGAATTGTTAAAGTTTGTTCACGTGATGCAAAAGTATTTGGAAGCTGCGCATGCGTAATCAATTTTTGATCAGCAAAGTTAAAGAAATACGCATGCGTAACTTCGAAATATATTGCACTACAACACCGATTTCACCTTGTTGAAGACCGACTCTATTCTCACGTGACAAACATATTTACACTGTATACTGCCTATATGCACATTTTGCAAGTCCTAATTTTTCTTTGTTTATCCGGAGTAACCTGAGATACACTCTTATTTCAGGAAACCTGGAGGGTATTAAAGAAGTCGTTAAAGTCTGTCTTCTACAGACATGTATTCAGGCCATTTTGCCTTGGCCATTCATGGACAGTTTCTATCAGTTTAATTCACAACATCGAAGACGAGAGATGGATAATTTTGTGCCACTGAATAATAATGACATCAATAATAACAATGGAATGGAAAGAAACCGAGCTGAAATTGAAGAAGATCCTGAAAGACGACGAGTAATTGAAGATGTGAGCAGAGAACTTGCAAGAATAGGAGACAGTCTTGATGCAATGTTCACCTCAATTTTTGATTTGCAACGAGCTGGTTAGGGACATAATGGATGATGTAGTTGCCTTTTAAGGTTGTGAAATGTTGCTAATGAAGACTGCTTTGGTAAGAAACTTGAACAGTTAACTTGAAGGAAATTGTTTATACCATATGTTAAATGCATTTCGACAAGCAACTTGCTATGACATCATTTCAAAATCTTATGTCATTCGTATATGCTCCAAGAAAGCTTTCAAATGCTAAGATGGCCACTTAGGCACTCTACTTATTACCTATTTCGAAGTAAGGCAACAATTATCTCCCACGAACAGTACCAAATGTAATGAAACATCAGATTTTTCATCGCTTTTACCAGAATTTTATGACGATCCTTTTTGCCATGAATAGTGAAAGTTGTTGAACTTTGTCCTTTCAGTTTCATTTTCTGAGGATTGCGTTGCTTTTAAGCAATAACTTTTTATCAAGGCTGCAGTTTCGTTGTGATTATTGCTTCTTGTTGAAATGCATGTTTAAATGATGAAATCTTAATTCAAGGAAGAAATAAGACTGGTTGATTTTCGACACTTAATGAAAAATTGTGCTAACAGCTAGAATATTGATTACTGCAATACCAGCAGCTATGCACTTCTAGGCCATCAACTACAGAAGCTAAATCATTTGCATTTGCTGAAGTTTTCAATAATTTTACTAATTACAATATGTCGATGAAATTTTGCTTGATAATATGTGCATCATTTTGTGGTGTGGAACTGCTTTTCGATGAGATCAAACTACACCTGCAACATTAACTTTCCTATTTCTTCTTCTGTAAATAGTATTGATAATAATTTATTGAAATAGTGTAATTTAGGAAGACTTATGTTATTTGCCTTAAAGAACCATAAAACTGCATCAGCAGATAGCATGTTCTTTGTATTATAGTACATTCGCTCTGTTTTGAACTAGCAGTCTTAATTCAAAAGTGACACCATTTTATGACGTTATGTTTGTAATTTATTTCCTTACGGTGCATGTTGTGGGGATTTTAAATTCCTTATTGCAACGTAGTTAATGTTAGATATTTCTTATTGATCTGTAAATAATGTTCTCAGAGGCATGACTGCGCATCTTGAGTGTCAATGGAAACTTGAGTGACAATTTTACTGATGCAGAGAGAAAATAAATACAGAAAGCTTGATAGAGACTATGCCTGCTTTTCTACAAAGTTAAAAATATTGTGAAAAGATAGCATTTCTCTATTCTGATTTTGCTTTAGTTCCCTGTTTTTTCATTCGTTCTATCCCTGATAAATAGGAACCTCCAAGTTCTTAAATTTTGACTCGATGTCTTGCTCTAAAAGGCTTCAAATCTACGACTCACAGCTCTACTCAGTTTGCATATTTTTAATTCCGTTGCAATCAAACTGGTTATAGCAAAATTGCATCCATCCATTATTGATAAGAATGATTTTGCTAACCTGTCGCAGTTTTACGCAGTTTAAAAGCGAGTATTTTAGCAAATCTCCAGGTTTTGAACAAATTGTCAAGGTCTAGTTCACAATTACGTAAAGGCTGTACAATCTTTAGGACTATTCCTGTATGGCTACCAGCTAGGTCAGTCCGTGTTGAATTTAAAAAACCAGTTGTTTGATTTTGAACCCTACAACTGTTTGCAAGCACATGAGGCAATGGTCTTTGCGGATAATGCACCTACGTAAAACAAGGCAATTAGTGACGAATTCTTGAATTTTTTTGTCGACTCTAAGCCATATTATCATGGCCTTTGATAGTTTTCAACTGTTTTATGGTTGATCGTGTATATTCTAGAACGCTTCTTTATGAGGCGAATGTGTTAATATAAATTGTAAAATAGAATTGTAAATTTTGTTGAATTTTGAGAATAATAAGATTGAGAAGATATCATTAATTCAGTTATTGTTTGAATGAATATGGAATTGAATAATGAAAATTGATAATTGCATTTGACGGGTTAGTCGGAAAATTGTTAAATTTGTTGTTTAAGAATTAATTACAAGCGAAAGTCAGTGTTACTCAATCTCTTCTTTGCTTGACAGTCTCTTCTATATATTCGTTTCTGAACTACTTTTCAGCAGCTCAAATTCCTTTTACACATCTAAATTATTTTACCGTTCAACTGTGTTTGATAATTTTTCCTATTTTGAGAAATTCCCTCTCTTTCTGTCTGTGCCATCTCAACCCTTAAATGTTCTGATGACCCTACCTATAGTTATGAAGAAACAGTAGAAAATTTGACGGAAGAAAAGTTTCATAGATAAAAAGTTTTACTCCCTTAATGCTGAAAAATTTCTTACAAGTTGTTTTTTTATAAGAAAAAGTTTATAAGAAAATGAGGCTCAAATCGTCAAAATCTTAAGAAAATCGTAAGAAAATCACGAGGCTCAAATTCCAAAATAAAGTGCTTTTATAGGCCAAAAATCGGTAATTTCGTTATTATTTCATTCAACATTTTAAAGATGGAATTCATATTCAAGTATGCAATAGTATTAACGAAAGTGTAAACCATTTTAACCAGTTTATTTCAGTAAAAGTTGAGAAAAATTTAAGAAAATCTCAGGCTCAATTTCGGGAAAAGTTAAGAAAATTGAGGCTCAGGCAAAATAATGATTTTCTTATAAAAAAAGCATGCATTTCATGTCGTATAGCTCAACTTGCTTTCAAGATGATTTGCTAATTAATATTTAGCTTACCTCTTTTAAAGCCTGATTACAACAGAGGCGAGTTCATCACAGTGCTGGGAAGCTTCTCTCTTATTCTTACACGTTTTTATAACAAAAAGAGGGTCAAATGGCCAAAATCTCAAGAAAATCACAAGGCTCAATTTCCAAAATTGAGTGTTGTTGTTGGCCAAAAATCGATACTGTTTTATTATTAAATTCAAAATGTTAAAGATGGAGTTCAAATTGGGTGCTGTATTTCGAACAATTTTTCAAGTCCACTGAGTTTTGAGTTAATATTTCTTTATAAATAGCATTGGATATCAAGAACGTTTCGATATTTCGAACAATTATCGTCGTCCCGTGTGTCAGAAATGTCGACTTTGTTGAACTTTCTGATCAAAGTTAAAAGCAAAAAAGCAAGCATACTTCTCTTTGACAAGTGAAAACATTCGAACATTCTAATCTTAATTCTACTTTTTTCAATGTCTTTTTAGGCTCTGTTTACACGGTTTACCAGTACCATACGGATAGGCCTCGCGTTTACACGGGAACGGCTCCATGTGGACCCGTACCAGTACCATGCAGATAGGCCTCGCATTTACACGGGAACTGCTAGCTATCCATAAAATAAGGTCAACGGTAGCTTGAAAACTGTTTGCAGGAGTTGCTGAGGGAAAAACCTCATATACTGGGAAAGATATAGAAATGTTAACTGTTATAATTTCACAGTTTTTTCAATAAGTTGATTAACTCGAATATTAACTACGTTGAACAAATTTGTGTGCCCCGTGAAGGTTCCAGATAGCGGATGTCGACTGTATTTCAAAGGATCCCTGTTGTTATTGTTACTCCTACGTAACCGCATTATCAGTAGACCATAGCACAAATAATAGGACTGTTATTTAACGAGATGTGCTCACCACAATTGTCCATTTACTTCTTTTGTTTTTGATTGAACCTTTCATTGTCCATGAGCTTAGAATTGTTGCTAAGCACTATCTTTCTTTATCTATGCTATTTCATCATATCCAACCATTTTGCAATGTGTTATATAGACACGTATTTCAAAAAATAGCAACTGCCACGTCGTGAAGCGAAAGCACAAATCGATTACTTTCCGTACTATTGCAAAGCAAAGAAATGCGAAGAGATGATATTTTAGTGAAGATAGGCCGATTTAGTGCTTGAACTTCGAAAATGCCATCGAAAACATTGCCGATAATTTTGGTCTCTGCATGCGGTGTACTTTTGTTTCTGAATTATGGTGCAGTAAAGGAGATAGCGCTTTCTCAAAATGGCGGCTATTCCAGTTGGTCAAGCTGGTCCGAGTGTACAAAGACCTGCGGTGGGGGAAGACGAGGTAAGCAAATATGAGTCCGACAAGGACTATTCACAATATATTGTGAACTGCTTCGTAGATTTTGATATCTACGAAGCAGCAACACACGTCTTTTACTCTAGTTTTTAGGAAGATAGCTTCGCTTTTGAACCTTTCTTCAAAAAAGAGTTAGTCCAGATGCTGCAAGAAGTGTTTTATAAATAACAAGCCTAATGATGCATCACAGGGTGCTGGTATGGCATCTACTGCTGGCATCGACTTGATTACGCTATTTGACAAGCTTTAGAAAACCTTGATTTTGAATAAAGATGGATTTCCACCTAGGGCAGTGCTTTTTAATTATTTTTTGCCAGGCCCCCCTATGGAAAGTTCCATGTACATTAGTAAAGGAAGGTACTTCTCCGCATGTATCTACCGTTCCACGGGTCATACGCTTCCCCCTTGAGGGGCGCGCCCCACTATTTGAGAAACGCTGACTTAGAGAAAGCTAGTATGAAAACAAAGGTGGCCCCAGAAATTTTCCGAGGGGGGCTGACCCTTCCGACGAGTGGGCTAAATACGGTCAACATCCTCAACATCAGATGGCCAGAGAAGATCAGCAACAAAGACCTGTGGCAACGGACAAACCAGGACCCCATCAACCCAACAGATTGCCAGAAGGAAATGGAGATGGATTGGCCACATCCTCAGGAAAGCACCCAGCGATATCACCCGTCATGCGATCGAATGGAACCCCAAAGGCAAGCGACGAGTTGGTCGACTCAAGACAACATGGAGGCGATCCTGTAAGGAAGAGCTAAGACATGTGACCTGAGCTGGGAGGAAGCCAAGAACATTGCCCAAAACCGAGCGTGGTGGAGAACATCCAAGGGATTAATGCATAATGCATAGTACTATAAATGAAGAAAATCTCCGGAGAATCCTTTCAATCCGAAGGGGAGCTATGTCCCTAGCGCCACCCTGTATGGAAAGGGGCGCAGATAAGTCGTTGGAAAGGAGATGAAGTTATTCAAAAATAGAAATATCTGGACTGCTCTTGTCTATACATCAATAGATTAGCACAAAATCATTTGGATAATTTTACCGCATATTTAAAAAGATATGAAAGCAATGGAGAACTACTTAGGACAGATTTTAAGATAACAGAAGAATTCATTGAGATATGCATTAAATATTTGAGTATTCAAATTGATAATCAGGTAAAATGGAAAGACCAATTTGCATCAGTGTCGTCGAAATTCCCTCGAGATATGGGAATTGTTAAGTATGCTAAAAAGTTCCTCCCCACCGAAACGCTAAATTTGCTCTTTCGCGGACTGGTCACACCACACTTAAGGTTTTGCTCTTCTGTTTGGGGCAACTTTGGGGTTAGTACATGCAGAATTCTCCAGAGAGTACAAAATAGATCTGTGCGTTTAATAACAAATTGTCCGTATGACGCACCAGCTGAGCCTCTCCTGAAAAGTCTTGGGTTGCCTGGTGTCAATGAAATCGTCCATGAAGAATCTGCAATCATGGTCTATAAAGCTGTAGATAATCAGGCCCAAATTTATCTTACTACCTTCTACAAAAGAGTATCCTCTGTAACAAGTCGCAATTCCGAATTAACTATAAGACTACCACGACTAAAAACAAAACATGGACAAAGCTAGTTTACATAACGGGGGCCATGGTTTGGAATTTGTTACTGAACGATTGCAAGAAAGCTAATAGTTTCCAATCACCTAAGGTGAAACAAGAAGCCATGCTTATAGAACAGAAGGAAGTTTTCGTATTCATTTGTTTGTTTTCTTTTTCACTTGATTCTTCTTTTATGATGTAATTATCTTTAGTTAGTTTGTAAGGACGTATTATGCATTTTATGTATAAGTTTTTTCGCATGGTCCCCTCGAAAAAGATCTGTGTATCTGAGGGGTCGTCATGTTTAAAGAATTCAAAATGAAGAATTGGGATTGATAAAGTTGCTTGGATTATTTGTAAGTTCATGAGCATTGTAATGTTCAGTTATCACTCTGTATAACGCTAGATCACTCGCATCGATAACTGACTATTTAATATATAAAATACGTATATGTACTTAGCATGTGTCAATCAATCAATCAATCAATCAATCTAACGCTAATTATATTAATCATGATAATAATGTTCTGTAAACATTGCATCTCCTCGTTACTTTGAATTAAATGTCCATATCCTAATTATTACTGCAATCAATCATATCAAATAACAAAACGAACGAATGCGAAATGCGCTAAGATAAACGATTATACACTCTAGTTGTGAACGGTATAATTCTAGCAATCATAAATGTTCTGTCCATATCTATATACTGGTCTACGATTTCTTATAGGATATCTTTGCACGTTTAAATCAACATTTTTGTTTGCTAAATCATCATCATAATCATCATAATCATCATTATCAACATAATCATAACTACCTTTGTCTTGCAGAGAAAGTTTTTTGAAGAATGAAGGATTCCTTGTTATTCTGTGATCATTTCTTTTAGCTTCGATCAAAGTTCCTTTCTTCCTCGTAATTGTATATGGCTTTGGATCATACTTCGTTGTGAACTTGTTCCTCTTTGGCTGTTGAACGAGAACTGTATCTCCAATCTTTAAGTTTGACTCTGTCGCCCTTTTCTTGACGTCTGAATGCTGTTTCATTCTTTCTTTCGCGAGAGCATCTCATTTGCTAACTTCCATTTGAGTTTGTGATTTATTACAAGTTGTGACTTGGGGTAATTTAGTGTTTATATCTCGATTATATAAAAATTTCGCTTGAGCAAATCCTGTAGTGCTGTGTGGGGTTGCACGGTAATTTAACAAGAATTTATTCAGTTCTTTCTTCCACGACTTTTGAGTTCAGTTATCACTCTGTATAACGCTAGAAGCATGACACGATATTTTACGTCAAGAAGATAGATCAGACTTTCCTCTTTAGCCATGAACTGCAAGCCTTTTCTTGCAGATGGTTCACACACTTTCCATGAATTCTACCGGGGGAGTTTCATGATCGCTTTATAAGCTTGCTTACCGTCTTGGATATATGTCATGTGTTCGATCTACTATCTCTAGTAAGGCTCTCTCTGGAAAAGATAAAACACCTTGTCCTGCAGATATAGGGCCAAAAATATAACACTTTATATATATATATA
>OLMO02000003.1:11442155-11470846 GCA_900291935.2 Cassiopea xamachana | reverse complement strand
TCTTGTGCTGTGTTCGGCTTGAATCTAGTTGTATTATCGAACGATTTGTAATTAGGGTTGATTATTGAAACTGAATCTTTCATTCCACGTGGTATTGCATCTTTGAACTTTTGATTGTCATCTGAGGTCGTTGCTTCTCTTGAATTTGGATTGATTTCTTTACCTTTCATTGTATCTTTCATTGCTTTTGCTAGGAAGCATTTTGAGTCTTCATTTCTCTGTGGTGTCATTGCATTTGACATCAGTTTATTGCTACCAGTGATTCCTGATAATGACACCTGGGAAAGGAGGTGAAATGTTCAGAACCCTGATAAGCTGTATAGCAATAAATCTACCTTGAAGATGGCTCATATGTTATAAATGCAACATTAGTTCCTGTGTTTGGTTGCTTACAGTAATGCAACTGTTGACAGAAGGGTTTGGCGTGCATTCATGCTACCTTTATGAAAATAGCATATCCAGAAAATTGGGTGTTTTTCTCTTTTTTTTATCCCCCCACTAGTCATAGAATAATTGTTGTCAGCGTACATTTTTGGATGTCCAGCAATCACCCTCTCTTGAAACAAGCAATTGTATTTTACTTATAATAATTTTGGTTTAGATGTAGAAATTACCTTCCCATTGCAAGATATTAAGTGCCAATATTCATTATTGATATCTTTCGGTTTTAGACATACAAATTAATGCTGTTTAACACCTCCACTTTTCACTCACTCAATCGTTTTGTTAATATGAAACCGTTGGGACACTAAATCATTTATCTGCTCTGCCTTCTATCCAGGAAATGAGCTGCTCGTGTTTGCAATGTATTAAAGCAATTTCCTTACCTCATCAAATTCATTCATGAATTCATCACTTTCAAGGGAGTTGAATAAATTATTTTCATCATCAATCTCATATTTCATATCTTCATTCGTTTCTCCTTTAATGTCATCAAAAGCTTCTGTCTTCCAGTACTCTTTGCAAGCTTCATCTTTTACTGAAATATCCTGTGATGGGCTTTCAGTAGAGAAGAACTCATCATCCAACAGATTGAAGTTGCAGATATCGTTGATGTCACCATATTCACCTTCAACAGAAATTTATTTGCTTTCGGAAAAGGAAACTCGACATATGAACAAGAGTATTTCTAAGCGGAATACTGATTTGTTTTGACCAAGTAATTATGAGAATCTATCATTTTGCTATGCCTAAAGATAATAGCTTGTACTTGTGGTTTTTACTTTGGTTTAAGTTACATTGAATTATGTTTGGGATGGACTGCAATGATGGTGATGTCATTTATACGTAGTACGATTTTCTATTACTAGAATGTGGGAGAGAATTATGCCGTTGAATGAACAAATTTTTATCAGTGAATAACTTTCAGACCTTCGTAGTATTTGCTCTTTCAAGATTGCTACAGTATGAGTTGTAGATGTACTTTCAGTAAAATTTGCATTTAATTTATTCCATGAATTATATGATATCATATATAGCGTACAGAACGCAGATTACACATATAGCATAATAGCATAGTAACAAATCTGACTTCAAACTAACAAAATTATTATTATTATCATCTCTATTTTTTCTTAAGTGATAGCTGAGCAAATAATTTAACCTTCATTTTCTAATGTTTTTCCTCTATTGTTTTTATATTATGTTACCTTCAAACTTTTTCTATTTATCATTGTTTTCTTGTGTTTAGGGAAAGGATCATCTTGAAGTTATCTGTGAACCTCTTTATGAACGACAAAAGTAGTTCATACGTTGTTTTGAGTTGAAGTCGAGGTCATTATTTCTAATTTGGGTCCTTTGATACGATTGTTGTGCCTCGAATGTTAGCAGAAATCGACTATTTGATCATGGAGCCTTAAAAGAACTGATATAATTACCCATCATGTCTTGAAATCTTTCATTGGGTCTTGAATTTGTAAAGTTAGGTAACACCTTTCCACTGAGATTTTTGCTTTCATTTCTTCTTTCAACACTCTGTTTGTTTTCTGCAACCTTTGGACATGAAATTTCTGTGTCAAATACTATAATTTGGTCTTATTTCTCTATAAATATTTCTTTTGACACACTTATGTTAGGTCATTCATTTTTCTGTGATTTTGTTCTGAAGTTATCTGAAAGTGTTGTTAGAAAAGCATTGTTTCAAGTTCATTGAGACTATTTACTTGATGTGGTAAGACTACGTGTAATGCTTCCTTTATCTTTAGTAACATGGTACTTTATGTAGTACTTCATGGCACAAATATCAATGCTGGATGACTTATACATAATAATATGTAAAACTAGGGAGATTGTTTAATCCACGTACCGATTTGGTTTGCATGAAACTCTGTTTGGTATCATCTTTTCTTTTGATGTCCTTGAGATACTTCTTAAAGCTAACTTTTCTTGGCTTGTATGCAAAACCATATGAGACTTGTCCAATAGGTGATGGGATAGTTCTGATCAAGTCATCAATTTCATCATCAACATCATCATCATCGTAATAGTCAAACGGAGAGCCCTGAAACTGTGAAGGAGTGTTAGAAATTGAATATCTGATATAATAATTTGACTTTTATTTGAAATAGTGATGCGCAGCATTTAATGTGTTTGTACTTGACATGGTATTCAGTAGCAGAGGTCTTTCCAATGTTTTCTTTTTGTATATAAAAAGCTTTACCATGACTTAAATGGTAATTTTATGGTGGTGCTAAGAAGGTTTCTGTTGAATTTGAAGTTGATTGAAATGTTGTAGTAAACCTTGAGACGTTGGACTGTTGGTGTTGTAGGTAGTACTGATCTCTTGTGAGAGATGGTTTCCAGAAATCCATCCATTGCACATCCTATGGTAAAAAGTCAGCTTTTCACTTTTTCTTCTCAGAAATATTACAAAATGCATACATTTTAATAGTGGCTTCCAATAATCAAGTTTCATTTAATGGGAAAATTCCTATTGATTGATCTTTATCATTCAACATTTCAATCTTTAGATATAAGATTTAAGAAAAGCTAGAACTTTACCGACTCATGTTTTTTCATTTAAATACTTCTCAAAGATTGTATGGTATTTAGCTGCCAATCTGCACACGGCTGCCTCTCAAATATATCCTTATTTATAACCACAATACTTCATAATTTCTTTATATTATTTTTAGATTCTCAATACCTTTTCGCTTGAAGCCAGCTGTTGTGCTGTCTGTTAACTTTTCTTTCTGTTTCATCTGTTTATTCTCCTGTAAATAATTTCCTCATGTTATTTAACACTGTAGTTTAAATTTTGTGCTAATTGAAAATTTGGCAGTCTCTCTTTATCTTTTTTTTTCCCCAGCTGCAATTTTGCCCCATTTTGATTTACTAATTTGGTAAGTACGAGACTTAAGGAAGCTCCTTTTCTTCCAACGAAATCAAGTGAACCAAGTTGTCATCTATTCTTCGAAGTGGTAGATGTTTCCTTGAAGTTGACTTTGTTTCCTGATATCTATATTTTTTCATAGAACGCCAATTTATTTTCTTATATATCAATTTATTTTCAGAAGTTTGAATTTTTTCAGAAATATAAATTTATTTTCTTATATTTTAATTTACTTCGCCAGTATTTGCCATTGTAGACATCAGGTTTTGTATACAAATTCAATAATTAGATGGAATGAATTTAGGTTCACCTGTTGATTTTCACTTTTCCAGTTATTTCTTTTATTTTTCACATCCTTAACTGGCACTCCATATTTGCAGCACTGATGGCCACACTTAGATTATCATTAAGGAAATCTACCAAAAAAAGTTATTATTATGTAGAAGTGTTTCACAATAATCAAATGTCATCTTTGCAGATATATGAGTACGTAGGCCTGTTTGTTGAAAAGATATCAATCTTTGTTTATACATCTATGTGTACACGGTTTGTTTTGATCTCCAACTGATTGTTTCTCTGAATCTGTAGAGCAAAGATAGCATAATGGCTTGATATTGAATTGTTTGAGGTGCATCAATAATTTCCTAGTTGACTCAATCAATCTCAGTATCATTACGTAGGTTTGTCCTTCAGAATTAAAAGACATTCATTTACTGTCTGACAGTTCATAGTAATACATGGTTTATGTAGTGATCAGATGATGCTTTGAGTTCGAATAATGCAATACATTGTCTCATTTGTCATGTACTCAGAAATGGTAGATTTACAGTGACATTTGTCCACTCGAGTGCGTAGGCAGCTATCTATATATAATAACTCTAACATCTTTAGACATCTTAGGAGTTTCGATAACTTTACGACTATTTGTATAAATTCCACTTGAAAATTGAACATAAAAATATCCACTAAACATTCCAATACACGTTTTTTTATAGGAAACAAACTCTCTGTTTTTATCCTGCATGTTTCTTGATATTTCATCAAATCCAGCCTTCAATGTTTCTTAAATGTTCCTTTGACAATAACAACCCAGATTAGGCAATTTTGATACAAGAAAAAGGATGCTCAGGTTTTGTGAGGCATGTAATGGATGTTCAATCTATTTCTATGCTAGTTTGATCAAAACTTCACTAGTAAAAATAGTTTTTGCAAGTTATTATTTGAAGTTCAGCCTGCCTATGTTTGTTAAATGTTTCTTAATCTTTGTCTAATTTCAGCGTCATGTTTCTTAAAAAAACATGTATCTGCATTTAATAATGCCTACCTCACATTTTCATCATAAAAATGTAAATTCACCTCCATAATTTTGTACGTCATCTTCGTATTTCATGCCATCATTTCTCATTGATGCTGTTTCCTAAGTAGTTCACACGTATACAGTTTATTTTTCATTGTATGGTCAACAATTTTTGTACCAATGATTAATCTTAAGGCTCTGCTCTACTTCGTATATTTACATAATTAACAGACAATCTTTTTGTGACTATATAAGTGTGACCTGCATTTTCCTTGAATTAAGGTTACGATAATCTTCCTTTTATATAAGCACGCTGAGTAATTCAGGGTGGCCAACAGTGAAATGAAAGCCTTTTCCACGTTGTTCCAGGGGTTTTTCTGCCAAATTTTAGGGGTTTTCCAGGGTATTTTTGACTATATTTTCGAAAAATATAATTATCATATATAGATCTTCTGCCTTTACCCATCCACCTTTCATTCTGCGTTTTACTTCAAACTTTGTGTCCGTTGTTGGAAAAAGAGGCTGCTTACCACACAACAAGTGATACGCTGTTTTTCCCCTCAATTACCTTATAGATCCTCCTCCACTGCGTTACGGGAACCAAAAATGTAACATCACTGTAATACCAAATATTGATGCTAGAGAAATCTGCTTCAGAACATAATTTTTCAGCGTTGGAATGTCATTTCAACGTATTCCAGGATATTTTTCTAGGGGCAAAGAAAATCTAGGGTTTCCAGGATTTGTTGGCCACCCTGGTAATTGCTTGAGAAGCTGCTTATAATTTGTCCATCTGGCATCATTTCAATAGAAAGATGCTGTGTTTCGGCATATGAATTATCCAAAATTGTATGCCTGCTAAAACACGTGAATGACACGTGACATTCGAGTTATTAAATCTTGTAACAGATATGCTGACTTACTATAGAGAGAAATCCTTGCAAGTAATTCGGTGTGAAGCTAAGCTGTAAGTCAAGGCCAACTAAAAAAGACATTAATATTATGTTTGATATGATCGTAAAAACGTGCTAGAACCATAAGCGTAGGAAGCGGGTGGGATGGGACAGGGGGCTGCAGCACTCCCATGTTGGGCAGAAATCCGTTTCAATCGGGCAAATTTTCTGAAAGAAAAGGAAATTCGGGCAACTTTTCTGCCTGCTCTTCAACTATGTCTGATATTTCAGGCAGAAATTTACACCCCCCTAAATTTGACGTCGTCCTAAGTTCATGGTTAGAATTAGACCCCGTTTATACGATATCGGACTCAAATGTATCGTATATGTTTTCGTAGCGTATTGCCTTTCCGTCTACACGATGACGATGATGAATCCAATATAAAGTTAATACGCACATGAATACGAAACAGAATGAATACGTTATCGTGTAGACGCATGAATCTGACATGGTTCCATACCTGATAGACAATGAGGTTATATTTAACGATTGTTTTCAACATCAAGATTGGCCTTGTTGTCGATCAGGTATGAAATTATATCGGAGTCATGCGTCTACACGATAACGTATTCATTCTGTATCGTATTCATGTGCACATTAATTTTATATCGGATTCATCAGCGTCATCGTGTAGACAAAAGGACAATACGCTACGAAAACATATCGGATTCATTTGAGTCTGATTTCGTGTAAACAGAGTCTTAAACTCGCTCTCTCTCTCATACATAACCCATTGAAATGTGTTGTGCTGTAATGTGTTGCAGTGGTGTAATTTGCTGTAATGCAGTTTACTGTAAGTTGCTACAGTTCATCTTATTCATTGGATAATCTACAAAGCCTAGTTATAACCATCAATTTGTAATGCCTATATAAAGATACAAGATATTTCAGTGTTTGGGAGAATCATGTAGAGTATTGGGTAGAAACCATACCATAGTCAGAGCTTATTAAATTTGCTGCCAATTCTGCACATCTATTGGCTCGTTTTACTCTTATGTTTTTTGCCCACGTGCCATCATTGAAGAAGACTTTGTCCCTATTGAAGAACAAATACTATCCATATTTAGCAACTGACTAGGGAATCTCCCCTCGGGGATGTCTAGAATAGGATATTATTTGAAATTGTTTGCAAACCTTGGAGAAAACTTACATTAGCCTTTGTCTGAAGATGACAGTATTTGATGCGTCACCAACCATAAATAGAACGCTGTGGTAGTAATTTGGCTTCTTTTGTTTGATATACTTTGCGCGTTCTTCGAAGTTCAGCATTGAAATTTTGATGAAAAGTTCTGCTGTATCGCTGCTATAATTCTCAGCCTGTAAAAATGTTTGTAATTTAAAAAATTTTATTCATTCCACATGTTTAAGTATATAAAAGAGTCATTAATGAAAAGTTTTCCAACATTTCAATTGTCAGTAGCCGCTTCTACTGTTTGAGATATTTTTTGTAAAAAGCTTCAGTGATAAACATAGTTGAAAACTGCCAATACAGCGGTTACATTCTCAATTATTGTGATTCATATCACAGAGCTGCGCTAGAACTAGTTCAATATCCTCCAGCTTACAGCAGATTTTGCAAAGTGTTGTTTCATAAAGTTGAAGATCGTTCTTGCTGCTTTTGGTCATCATTTATTTTAAAGTCATTTCATAATTTACTTTATTAAATTAATGTTTTGATTTATTTTTATTTGTACCAATGAATTACCTGATCGATGGAAATATCGTATTTTGGAAATGCTGCAAGAGAATCTTTCACCTGTAAGGCAATTTGAAAATACAAAGAACACTTCTGGGGTGTAGGAAGACGATTGAGCTCTAAATGAGAGACTATGAGCTAATGATAGGGCATTAAAAAATGATGAAATGAGGATGTTCGTTCTAGAATATATTAAGAATTAAGAGATATGTAATATATACTATTAGGAAATATATCTGTTATCTATTGGTTAGCTATAAAGCACAACTTTGAATTACACAATGTTCGTTTATAGCTTACCAGGTTTCCAAAAGGTGGGTGACGGTTGACAATCTATGGAAGAAAAGTACTGTAGAATTAGTTTTAAGATTGTGAATCTTCTTGTTCATTGGCAAAGATGTTTAACCCTCCTTAGAAAACATGTTTGCTGCATGGTTGTGTGGGACAAAAGTGCTTGACCCTGTGCATAATGAGAAAGAATTGTCATCTATTATTTATTTTTGTGCATTAAATGATTTATTTATTCTGACTAAAGCATGCATTGCAACAAAGATAATAGTAGAAGTACCATTTCTAGCTCTCTGGCATTAATTTCTTCAATTTTCTCCAGTGACGTTAGTCCTGCATGCACCAATGCTGTTGACATTGTAGGCCCTATATTCATGCCACGAGATGAAATACACCGTAAAAATGCAAGAACATGCAGTAGGAATGTCAGCTTGAGAGGAACTTTCATTCAGCAAGCATCAATAGCGTGAATCTTGAAATGTAGCAATGTCTTAGAAATATTAGTTCATGTTGCTCATCAGATAAAATGGCGTTAGAATTGACTGCATTGAAGTAAACTTGAGGATGGTTTAATGAATGGAAGATGTTACCTATTTTATCAAGTTGTCTCGAAACGAACTTTGAATTTTCCCAGAGTCTAGAATTTGAATCGTGAAATTAGCGTTAGATGAGGATTTTTTAGCACCGTTAGTAGTTAGTTTGTTGCAATAGCACATCAACATAGCATCAGTTCAGTTCTGATTTTGAAATTCTACTAAATGTGAACAATGTCAAAGTGAATTGAATATTAATAAATATTAATGCAGAAAAAAATGCAAAAAAGAATTATAATTTTTATTGAAAGAGTTTCTTAAGGAAGGGCGCTCTCAATAGGTAAACTAATCGAAGATATACCACTAATGTTTATGGGATTTATTACGTGGTATCTTAACTGATTTCTTTCTAGTAAATAAAAATGCAGGCAAAGGGTACGTTTGTAGTGTGGCTGACTTGTAGCTGGGTTGCAAGCAATAATTAGTGTAGAATTAATAATTTCTGGTTAAATTTCATTTCTTTTCAGAAGACTGTTGCTATATACTCAGTCTCAAAATTCCAAGAAGTCCTCTTTCTTAATGTGACTTTTATGTGTATTCATGTTTTAAAATAATAGGGAAGTATAATAGTAAGAATGCATATAAATAATAGATAATAGTTATTATAATGATTAATAGGAAAATAGATATACCTCGCTTTTATACATTTGTTTAGTAAAACAGCATTCAGTGATGCCTTGTAGAATCCTTTCATAAGCAGAAACTCTGTAAGAACTGAAAACAAATGGGTAAATGTATTTAGGCCTATTGGCTTCTGCTAAGGCAAACAAGTAGTTCTGTTTATTTATTGGGCTATTCACTGACTGTGCACAATATGCTATTAGGTGTCATGGTGATTAGCGTTAATAGTAAGAGAAGTTTTTGGCAAATTTGCAAAAATGTAATGGTCAACTTACATCTTGATACCCTTTGGCCATGTCTGAAGATTTTCTGCAATAAAATTTTGTAATTGGATATATTTAGAAAACATACTTATGTTTAAATTAGTCCAATGGTAGTTGTGTGCATTAGCCTTGGCTTTAACAGTCTTAGTCATATAGCAGCTAGAGCTCCCACCTTATGTGCAGATAGTGCGTGACACCCCTAATGTTTTCAAAAATACAAGAAAGTTGGTATAAAGTCGGTCATGCTACAAGAGAAATGGTCACAGTATTTTCCGTGGTATCTTTTTATTAGTAACAGTAGCTGGACAAATGATCAAAATGCCCTCCCCCCAAATGAAGTGTCTCGGTACATCCCTGAGGTAGTCAAATGTTATGTACCAGTAGAATCTTTGGAAAAGTAGAAGCTTCTACCTTAATAGAACCAACGGGACTCTTACTAGTACTACTGTATTGTTGAGCTTCCCCTCTCTTCAAAGTAGAAGTAATACTGAACAGATTTAGAAACTTGTACAATTAAGAGAAACTTGCCACTCAAAACTGAAGAGTATCAGATGAAATTAGAAGTCTTAAGATGCAAGTGCCCTGTTGGAGTGCTTCTTCTTCGATTCCCTGTGTGCATGAATTGTAGATGGTATGGAATATTGTCGTTTTTTTATCTCACCGTAATATCTTGCATCAGAGAAAACTCTGTCACTGACAAACATCCCAAAACAGCTTGTATCAAACTGAAATTGCAAAGAACATGCATTTAAACGACTTTAACATAAAGAAGCTGCATTTCAAGCTGACGTAAAAAGTGGTCTAGAACAGTGCGAAGAAATATTTGCCTTATAGTATAGGAATAGCATGCATGATTTGCCATAATAGCGACAAAGAGTCATTTTGAAAGTTGTCATCAATCACTTTCAAGAACATAAGGTCTGTATCTTGCTGCAGCAAAGGGGGTAATGAATATTAAATCATCACATACTATCCATAATATAAGCCCTTTTAATTACTAATGAAATAGGATATATTTTCAGTGTATCCATTCTTTCTATTTCTTGAGGTCGGAGAGGTTGCTACAGTATATAAATGTTGATTATTATGAATAATTAACGATCATAACACACCAGTTGATTTTCTGATCTGTGGTTTTTATTTTGTTCTTCATTGGAAATCTAGAAAAAGTAGATGTAAGCAGATTAATTAATTTGTGAATGAGGGTGATTTTAGGTCATCAGGTGCTATCATTGGTCATTAAAGATCATTCTGGGTCATAGTGGGTCATATTTTAGTCGTTAAATCACTCAGCTCGCAAATAGTGATTTAAATTATTTACAGAAAGCCGAAGTTTGAACAGATGATGATGGTAGCTGTATCATGATGCACTGATCCAAATGATTCACCTGATTGTTACTCTGTTCTTATCTTTGTTCAGGGTATTCAAAACCTTTTTCTCATTCACTCTTAATGTGATTTCCTCAAACTCTTTTGATTTTGATAGTGCGTCTACCTGGAATTGATCACTTGCTAAATCAATAAACAAAGAATCAATTTGTCAATCAATGAGGTTGTCAATCAATGAGTCTGTCAATCAATCAATCATTCTGCACCGAAACAGAACGTGTTACGGATCAACTGCGTCTACACTGCTCCAGTGCAAAAGTTGTACCAGATAGCCTTACCGTGCACACTGTACTGGTCCCCATTGTTAATTAAGTCTCAGCATTTTTATAATGCATTGTTAAAGAACAAAAGTGCATATCACATGTCCTGACTGTTTGACAGGTCGATTTTTCGCTCGTTCTTTTCTTAAGTATCCTTCTGGTTTCACCAAGTTCTGTGTAGGGTATTCAAAGATCGAAAAAGGAATCAACTGCATGATCGAGAATAACAAGGCTAAACAACTATTACGAAGTACTTTCAACTCAAATAGCGCCACTATGTTGTGTGATATGGTTGTGACTAGGAAAGCGTTATATTAAAATATGAGGAAATGAACTTTAACTCGTTCATTTTGACCAAGAAGACTATGTAAAATCCCCATAGTGGAAGTTAAATCCAAACTGTATGACAAATTGTGGGAAATAGCTGATAACCTCCATCCCACACATAGGCTAAACAAAGACTAAAGTTTCCTCGTTATGGATCCGTAACAGAACCTGTTGCTGTTAGGCGTCTACACTGCTCCGGTACAAGAGGTGAACCGATACGGTACAAGAGTTGTTACGCTTTTTTGGCAGGTACAAATAGTGTTCCTGTAGGAGGAGCAGAAAGTGCTAAGGAACAGTGTAGACGGTAGGCTGAACCGTAACACCTTCTGTTCCGGTACAGAAGTTGCACCGGTGCTGTGTGCACGGGGTCACAGAAAGTGTTCCTGTAGGAGGAGCAGAAAGTGTTAAGGAGCAGTGTAGACGGTAGGATGAACCGTAACACCTTCTGTTCCGGTACAGAAGTTGCAGTGTGCACGGGGTCACAGAAAGTGTTCCTGTAGGAGGAGCAGAAAGTGTTACGGAACAGTGTAGACGGTAGGCTGAACCGTAACACCTTCTGTTCCAGTGCAGTGTGTACGGGGTCATAATCAATCAGTCAAATTCAGATTTCGTTAGTCTATCATGCAGTCAATTAATGTATCAATGAGGTATTATTTACACATGCAATCAGTACGAAAACACCCAACTACGAAAGATGGCTTGTTTAATTGTATTACTGTAAATTCACCCTGAGGCTGAGTTACTTGACAAAAACTGCTGATAATGTCCATATTAATTGGTTAAATTTGCTTACCAACTCTTCCAAGCTCTCAGTTCCTTTGATTTTTGAGAATTTTTTCACTGTATCAAATGCTATGCAGTATCGAGCCATCAATTTGCCGGTGTCTATTCAAAAAAACTAGAAAATTTAATCTAGAATTCACTACCAAGAATCTCATTCATCTCAGACATCATTTGTAGCTTCGTTAGAATTGTGTTGTTAGTTTGGTGTGTAATAGAACCAAAGATTGTAATTGAAGAAATTGTATCTAAATTGGGATGCTTCTTTGTGAATGAATGGATGGATGGATGAATGAATGAGTGAATGGATGAATGAATGGATGGATGGATGATTGAATGGATGAATGGATGGATGAATGAATGAATGAATAAATGAATGGATGGACGAATGAATGAATGGATGGATGAATGAATGGATGAATGGATGGATGGATGATTGAATGGATGGATGAATGAATGAATGAATAAATGAATGGATGGACGAATGAATGAATGGATGGATGAATGAATGAATGGATGGATGAATGAATGATTGAATGGATAAATGACTGAATGAATGAATGATTGAATGGATGAATGAATGAATGAATGAATAAATGAATGAATGGGTGAATGAATGAATGCTTAGCAATTTGCATACATTAACTGGAGTCAAAAGAAAAAAGTACCGATAGGTATAAGCTCATGCCTATGATATTGTGCAGGACAAACCTGTTGGCAAGAGATGGCCATTTTCTTTCATTTGAAGAAGGTCCAGACTTTGTAATGATCTTAATGCTCGTAGTCCCATGGCTGTAGAAATGTAGAATTTCAATGGAAGTATGTATCCTCACAAATAGCCCTTTATTAAGCAAGTCGAGCTTGACGCTGCATCAGCACCAAAGCGGAAACGACAAAAGCTCTTCACTTTCACTCTCATAATCATCTTTATTAGCAAAGCAGGCCGTTGATAAAAGAGATTAATTTCGAGTAGCTTTTGCAATTAATGGAGGACAAGAATTACGGACTAATATTGAAAACAAGGGAGAATAGGTACCTTGTAGTTTTCTTCCAAGAGCATCTTCATTGAGACCCTCAGGAGCTCCTGTTCAAGATTAAATGTGTTATGCATGTACAGCGAAGGCCAAGTAATCCAATAAAAACTCGAAGAATACAAAACAAACTAGCCCTTCTTGTCAACTATTTCTTTGAGCCAAATCCAATAGGTTTCAAAGAAACTATTCCACCACGAGCAAAACGAAATAAACAACTAAATGCTCTCACTTATTTAACGCCCTTCTCTCCCTCGATTCACCAGGAATACTCCCCATTTTCCTCTTTCTTCTCGGGGCCTCCGAAGAGGGCATCACAAATGCAACAAGCAATTCAATCGCGAAATTTTACTTATTTCAATGATTAATGTTTTGTCAGATTAGGATATCCTCTTTTGCATATTTTTACTCATTTTAATTCGTATGATGAAGAGTACGTAGTGTAAAGAATGTATTAGTGAGGCATAACTTATTTTAAGATAAATTCCTAGTATGCTGCATCTTTACTTCAAAACCAGATGCCTAGCTTTTTCTTAGAAGGAGTAAAAATTAGCTGAATCCTTTGATTTTGCAGCATTTGTGTTAAACTAACCATAATGACTAGGGTTTCTTCTCATCCTTCGATATAGAAATGTGGATTTTAGCCATTCTTCCGACATCCGTGTGTTTGGTATTGTTCCAAGAACAATTTCTGCATTGATGTGTTCAGTTAGGTGTCGATGAAGGCTAGAAAATACAATTAGCCAGAAAGCTAAACATGCTCTCCTCTTTGGATTGTATAGTTTAATATAATTTGGTACGTCTGTAGTCAATGTTTCGTCCGAATTCAGTGGTTGTGAGATTTTGGTGAGATTGATAAAAGAGCTGGTTGACTCACATACCTGCTTTCAATTTTCTGCATTCCATTAACAAGATTTTGGTACTTCGCCTAAGTTTGATGATAAATAGAAAGTTTTATGAACAAGCAAGGTCAAAGATATTTATTATATGAGTAGTTTCATAAATGATTCGTTTACGAAGCAATTTGTGTGAAATTAGTGTTAACCTGAATCTTTCAACAATGTTCTCGCTCTCAGCATTCTAGTAAAAGTAGGTAAAGGTAGTCCCGTATACTTTCGTACGTAGGGGAGTGCCTGTTAGAGAGGACACTTATCCTGAGCCATCGGCATGTGAGGTAGGGTGGCCAGTTCCTTTCCTCGCCGCCTTTATCTCTCCAGTGTCCCCGCTGGGTACCCATATGCTGCTGGGTGAACAGTGAGCGAGCGTTCAGTCAGGGCATTGAGTCGGGCTCGAACCGTAGACCTTCCGCATGGGAGGCATGCGCTCTAACCACTATGCTACTTCGCTCATAGCGTTCTAGTATATTCCAAATAATGGCAGTTTGAAAATGTAATTAGTAGGAATAACAAATGCTTCTTCAAACAGGGTTTCCAGAAGGCCTTAGCAATGGAATAGTGTTATTGCATTGTGTGCCATCATGGGCATTTTTTTCATCTTAATGCTATTACAAATATCTGAATAGCGCCAGGTGTTTTTTTCTTATTGACATTTATCAACACACTTTTATTTTTGGGAATTAGATCATGTTGTGAATTTCAAATCTTCTAGGCCTCTAAGAAACATGAATTTTCCTCTGATATAGCATCTTATATTACTGCCTGAAAATGGAGAAATGTTAGCGCTGGAGTTAACTATGCGGCATGAAAAGTACTTTTTTAATACAAATGAAAATCTATCAAAATTTATTTAGAAATACCTTCTGTGCTGCCTTAGTCATAATCACAGCTGTTGCACTTGTATCAAACTGAGAGAAACAATTTATTCGAATGAATTTTTCAACGATAATACAACATAATTTATATAGTATTGTTGTTTAAAAATAAATAAATCAAAATCTATTTTTCTTTAATTATATCTTCTTGAAGTAGCTGTGGGTCCTGGCCAAGCGACTCGATTTTTTACTCATTTTTTACTCGACAAAAGATCGAGGGAAGCATCGAGGTGTTTGGCCACCTTGTTGAGTGAGTCGATTGGAGTCGAGTGATGTTGAGTGAAGTTTGATCTTTGTCAAAAAAATCGAGCAAAGGAATTGTTGTTGAGTGAAAATCGACTCGTTTGGCCACCTTGTCGAGGATGTCGAGTGAAAACATGCGCAGTAGCGTCTCATTTGACAGGCAAATATTTGTAATGATAGATACTTTTAGCTGATATACGTTGCGTAAATATGAGTATTTGAAAAGTCGAGCGAAAAATGGAGTTGTTTGGCCACACTTGCTCGACTATGCTCAACTTTGAGATCAAATGTTGAGGAAAAAATCGAATGAAAATCGAGTCTTTTCGCCAGGGCCTTAATGGTTGATATGTGGTTTGATTCTTCCTAGATTCATATCAAACAAGCTCTCTGTTTGTATTCTACCCATCATTAAGAATAATAAGTTTCTTGTGTCTCATGGCACATGTTTCATACTGATAGCTTGTTTACCTGTGGCCTGCCTGCCCTACCAATCATTTGCAAGATCTGTGACTCAGAATACTCCTCGTACATGCCAATAACGTAATGCATTGTTGATTTTACTATCACCAAATGAGCAGGTAAATTCACCTACAAAATGAATTTAAGTTAAAGGGAATCTGAGATTATATCAGAAAATTTTTAAGGAAAGGCAGAGTTTTGTGGCTATTGCCTGAACAGTGTGTTTCTAGTTAATTCACCTTTTCGACGCAAAGTCATGTATCACATGGGGTCATATGACCTTGAAATAGCGCGCTATGATTGGTTAAGGTCTTGTCTTTGTAAATAGAAGCGCGAAAACTGGAACAAGCAGCGGTCGCGGCGACGGGGGGGCCGGGGGGGCCTTGGCCCCCCCACTTTTTGCTAATATGAAATTAGCGCATCTGTATTTTACTGTTCTTCGTTAGTATGTATTTATAAATTTTTGTTCATAAATTGAGGTATAAAGGGCTGTTTTTGGGGGGTATCAAAAGCTTTGGGACGCACAATTTTATCTGTCATCCAAGCATAGTGGAGCAGATTTAAAATTTTATCGAATTTCTGGCCCCCCCACTCAAATACTCGCGCCACGACCCCTGACAAGTCTCTTGCCGTTTGCTGTGAATGTGAAGAAACCTTTCTATTAGTTTGAAAACTAGAAATGTTCGGTGATGTCCACTCTACCAATCCACCGTTGAATGACATAGACAAAATAGACGTTAATGACTTGCGGATGTTCCTGCTGTCAAGATGGCAGACTTGGAGGTCACGCTGGAAAGGCTTTAATCAATTTAGGCCGTGAAGGTAGTGTTGACTTTCACGAAAATCCCGCTCTTCATTGTATGAGCATTTTATCGCCTGCAGTCGTGGATTTCTTGCAGTAACAGCATTTCAGATATTAAGTAGTTGTAGTTCTTTCCCACAGACTCCTGTCCCAGTTTTCGCGTTTTTGTTTACAAAAATAAAGGCTTATCCAATCATAGCAGACTATTTGAAAGGTCACGTGACCACGCTAGTACGTGGATCTTGCGTCCAAAAGGTGGATTCTCGTAGCAGTTGCAATCTGTTGTCTTTTCTTAAATGGTAGCTGCAAAGCGTAAGATTAAATCAATTGCTTTCTTTGGTATGAAGATGCAATCAAATCTCAGGTTATTTGCAGCGTGATGAAGTAGACTTTAAGAGTCAAATTCTATTTGCACATGGTTAGTGTAGATAGTGGAAAAATTTACTTACGCCCATTGCCAAAGTGCTTGTGCAAACTAGAATTAAAGGCGAGAAGTTGAAAATATACCTCAATACTTTTTGAAATATATATTTTTGACAGAGAATTTGTTTTGTTGACTAATTATTATTTAAGTGGGAGAATTCGATTGCTTTCGTACTGGTCCATTTGAAGGAAAGTATTTCTATGGCTAAAGGAAAACAAAAGTTTGAAAAAACTTGTTTGTTGTAAGCTTGTAAAAGAATAAATTTAGAAAAGCACAATTTAAAGAATTAGCAGTGGTGCTATATCACAAATGCTGATCATAAGTAGATTATAGTCTGATTATAAGCTGGTTATAATTAGATTAATTTTGGCTAATAGATGTTTAACTCACATAGAACTGGCAGCTCTCCATTTGAAAACATTGATTCAATATTTTTACGATCTGATGCATCAATGCCAGCATGATGATAACCAACACCGTAGAGAATTATATCTAGGTAGATGAATGTCGTGTTATGATTATTATTTAGTTCCCAAAAAGTATGTTTCAAGATTTAGAGAGTGAAACTGATCATCATTAAATTCTTGAAAGTCTTTATAGTTTAAACTACAATTTGTCGAATATTTATTAAATATCTCTTAGGTTCGCAACCCAAAATGTTTGTTTTCTCTGATGAATCTAGGAGTCAAAATTAATTTTTAATTTTTGATTTGTGTTAGAAAAGTTAGTTTCTCATAGCAATTTAGCTGATTATTATCCAATGATGTTGGACTTGACTTTAAATTTAAATATGGATTTTGGAACGTTATTGTTTTGGTCGATTGGTCATCTTGCTATCTTAAAGAAGATTTTGCTAATTTCCAGTTATTTTTTCAAAATTTTAAAGAAGAATTAGCAATTTTGTAATGTTACCTCTTAGCTTTCCATCATGTATTGTATTTGAATATTTCTGTAGCCTGCAAGATATTCAATCCTTTTATTTTGGCACATGATTTTATTCGAAAAAAAACTTCCAGGTTTACCAACATCGTCTACTAATATCATTTTCAAATAAAGCTGTGACAAGTATAGATTGGTGGGACTTTTATAGGAAATTCTCTTCCTATACCAAAGGTTTTCTTATTGGAAGTTCATTTTACTCATCAAGGGTCCTGTACTCTCAAGTGCCAAATAAACGGGAGGTTCTAATAGACAGGGGGTCGGAAAAAATTCCGAAATTTAATAAGCGGGGGGGTCAAGATAGACGGGGAAGTTGGAATTCGAGAAAAGGCTTTAAGTGATTATACAAAAACAGGTCATAGAGCATAGAACTAAAATATATACAGCAGTACGCTATTTTGCCATGAAAATCGGGCGTAAATAGTACTAAGAAAGAAAGGAAATGAAATGAGAGGTTTGTAAAAAAAAGTCAATATCATTAAAATTAATAAAATGGAGGGGGTCCTAATAAGGTCCGGTGGGGTTGGAAAAAAATCGAAAAATTAATAAGCGGGGGGGGACGTTTATTTGGCATCTGAGAGTATAGGCGACTGAGAATGCAGTTTTCTTATAGATAGTGTCACCTTGCTCTATGTTGGGAATCCATGATGAATCTTGCATCTTTTGTGAGAGTTGTGGCTGCTTGCATTGTCCCTTTTCTTGTAGAGCAGAACTTGAAAGAGAATTATTTTCTTCGTTTAGGAGATAATTGTAAATACCTTTGATGATCTTTGACGAAAATTCAACAAAAGTGATCCATTTTTAAAGATTTTGAAACCATGCTGGTATTTTCTTGTTGTGAGAGAATAATTAGAAAACATAGGCTACGAATTGGAAGCAAAACTCACCACAAGAGTTGGTTTACAATCAGAATATGTCTGTATGATGCTGCATAGTTTGTAGTTCAAGGATAAATCAAATTTGAAATCTGACATATTTTCAGAGCAAGGGTATCCAAGCACAACTTTTCTCAGTTTTACTGGACGATACTCATCACCCATACTGAAAAGAGAAGAGATATTTGTCGTACTACAGATTTGTGAGTTTTCTTTTAAAATGTGAATGCTTTGTCCCTATTGATACCATGGAATGATGCAGTGAGACAAACAGAGAGATTGGTGAACGACATATTGAGGATGTGATATTTGGAGACTTTCAATCTTGTTTATATTTTTTCATTTCAATTGAAATGTAACCAAGACAAAATTATCAGATATTTAATTATCATCGTCTTAACATTTTACGGAAAATTTTCATCATTTATTCTATAATCATGTAATATTATTTGAATTGTTTCAATTGTTGTTACAAATTACCAGTAAGATTCAGCTTGGACGTCATCAATAGCCAGCCAATCAGAAATCTAGAATAGATAGTAATGTTGTTATCTTTGATAGAATTTAGCAGAGCTAAGTTTCATTCTTTGGTAGTAGACAAACAGCTTATCAAAATTGATAGTTTGCTCTGCTCACGTTGTCTTGTGCGTAAGCTGTTCAACAGTCTTGTGTCAGCCAACTGGTGGCAGAGCAAGATTAACTGAGGGTTGCTCTTTCCGAATGAAGCCCCAGTAATATAGAATAAATATTTAATTTAATGAAAAGGATTTATGATCAGAAGAGTATAATTTGTTATCTACTAATGAAGAAATAATTTATGTTTTCTTGCATCATCAACATTTGGTATTGTTGCAGACACTGCTATAATCCTCATAGCTTGCATGGCTCTGTCTGTAGATGATTCCTTTTTTATTGACATTTGCACCGTTTTCATTCTGCTAACAACAGCCTCCATAGTGGCACCCCTGCTTTCGTCACTTAGCAAATGAACCTGAAGACAGAGAAAAGATGAGGTAGTGGCAGAAGATCTTTAGGGGTGAACAAAGAGATGGCTGAAGATAGAATATTTATAATCAAGACTCTACAATTTGCCAATTTACCGGTTGAATAAAATATTAAAATTTACGTACGAAAAAATCTTGAGTTTTACCTCATCAATAAGAAAAAGTCTGACTGCTTGAACCAGGCTTTTGTGGTCCTTCCATTTTCTTGTCATGCTATCCCATTTTTCCTTAAAGTAAATGATGAGAGAATGTCAATAGCATTGGGCTGACTGGCAGAAAGACAGAAAGGCAACCAAACAAAAAAAGATAAACGGACAAGCAGAAAAATAGACGAACATATGGGCGAATAGACAGACGTATAGAAAGCCAGGAAGGAAAAGTTAGGTATTGACACAAGCAAACATAAAGACAGATGGATAGGTGGGAGTTTGGAAAGACCAGATAGAAGAACATAAATGCACCAATTGACAGAGATAATTGAAATAGTAAGGCATGCTTTGAGTTTCTCAACAATAGTTGAAGTACCCAAAGCTTTCTATGTAAACTTAACAGAATTATCTTTACTCAGTTGTTCTTCAGGTGGTTAATGATTTATTAGGGTCTAATAGCTCTTCAGTTTTGCATATAGGTAGTTTCTACAATCCTATTTCATTTCATGAAAGAAAACGCTTGCATACCGGAGTTGTTAGAACTACGTGTGCATATTGTAGAACATGGAAATCATCAAGGTCTGTGTCTCCAGTAAGCTCAGTGCATTTAAGTCCAAAAGCCTCGAATTTAGTTGACCAATCATTGTGTCTTTCACTGCATAATGCTTTGATCGGAGCCACTGCAAATAAATATATTACTTTTCTTCAATTAGTTCCATCGTGCTACAAACTCAATAATACAGTAATATTTATAGTTTCCAATGTGAAATTTTTTCGAGGTAACAGAGCACCAAATTGATCTTGATTCTTGTGAACACTGATTCTACGCTAGTTGGTTTTCAATTTTCAAGAGGTATACAGCATGGAAGATTACTGTGCGAGATTTTGCAGAGCATTATAGCATTTAATGCAAAACATGTGATATATTGAAGCAAACTGTGAGAAGCATGGAATACCGTAAAATTCCGAATTGAAGCCCGGGACTTATAGAGATTCGTAAAAATTTCTTTATTGGCTTATCTTCGGGGGGGGGCTTATATTCGGGTGGATAATTAGCTTAGTTTACAGACGGACCTATATTCGGGGAGGGGTAATAGTCGGGATTTTACGGTATGCCGTATAGCACCAGGGCTATGATGTAAAATATCTATATATTCGAATGATGTGCAGTTGTGGTATGTATTTCTCATGCCTGTTTGATGATCTATACTGCAAACTCACTGTAAACAATCTTGTATTCCAGATCGGCCTCAACTCCACTGCAGAGAAGTAACCGTATAATTGCCAACTCAAACAACACTGTCTTTCCAGAACCAGTCGGAGCACATACAACCAATGGCCTATCTGAGTACAAGACCTGAATCGAAAGTGCTATGATTGTAAGTTGCAATAGAAACAGAACTATAATGGAGCCTTGAGGGAATATTGCAGCAGGTTTACATTGAGAATCTGTATATCAAAGTGGAAGATGCTTGAAGAGATATATAGAGAGGAGCAGATAGTTTTCCTGTGATTGCAGCAATGTGCTGTAACGTAATGTAATTAGACTTTACTTACATCGTCAAAAACTTTGGATTGCACAAAATTGAAATAGGGAAAGTCAAATATCTTGCGGTATTTTTCAGCTTTTTAAGTGTCAAGGAAAAGATTCAAAAATTGATATTGATAGAATTTTTAGAATATTCAGATTGAAGTATTTAGACATATCATATATTAACATTATATAGACATGCTAGATAGAAAGATATTAATTAATGAAGCAAGTATATAGATATACTGAATGCTTTGAAATAATCAAGGATACGAATCTCAACGACAGATCGTAGTGTAATTTTTTCATTTGAATTCTTTGCAGTAACTGAAAATGGAATTTTTAAGAGTGCTAAATTATTTCATGTTTCTCGCTTTGCAATAGTATAATACTGATTCTACTTCTAAAACACTGAACAGAATATAGTTTATAACCTTTACAATATTGTAAATACATGACTTCTTAATCATTAAAAGATGTACAAATTGTAACATGATTTGTAATATTGAATTGGCAATAGAGGATTCTTAAGACGCTATTTATAAGTAACAAGTAGTCAGAGACGAAACTTAATGGGGATAAACGGTAGTACCAATGTACTTCTGCAAGGCAATTTACTGGATCCAGAACCATTGGTGGCCTACTGTTACTAAAAACAAAAGTCAAAGAGAAAAGATGTTAGCAGGGCAACCCCTGATATCCCAAGTATTTATTTAAGCCACGTCCCTGTAGGTAGTTGGTTATTACCTTTAATTGCAGCATCACTTGGCGTTTCAACACGGAACGGGGGGTTCACTGAAACTGTTCTTCTCCCCTTTGTGGCTAAAATTGGAGGGATAATTAGAAAATAACTCTAACTGGTCTGTTAGAGGAAAGGTTGTTGATTCTACGTCCATGTTCTAATATCAATCATGATAATTGCAATCACAATGATCATTATATTAATCAATGCTATCAGTAACGATCAGAATCAATAGACGTCACTATAATAAGCACATCCTTTGTCATCACTATCATCTGTTCTATCTGCATAATAATGCATTTTGGCTTATGTATTTTGAATCTTGCTTAAACACCCTACAGCACCAATAAACTGTAGCTCGCAAATATCTCTATGTTTGTTGAAATCATCAAATCAATTTTCTGGACGCGTTTTCATGTACATTACCAATAAATAAAATTGATAGCAATGATTCTTGTAGCAAGATCTTTGATCATCATTATTTTAACTTCCTTTGCAACATGGAAATTTTGTACAGTAAAGATAATGATGAAAACGTAACTTACAAGAAAATGATCTCTCTGATATCTTTTCAGTTCTTGGAGTTGCTAGAACTTTGTCCACATCATCAGAGAATAATTTCCTCTTAACTTTTTCAACTTGCATGGGCTGCTTGAGTGCAAAATCATTTTCTTTCATTACCCCTGCTAAGTGATGAGGCTTGGAATTGATTTCAAAATCATCAAATAGATGCTGACTTTGACCAAAATCATCATCATCATCATAGTTGATTGCAAATGGTTCTTGTTGAAATGCAAATCTATCATCTGGTCTCTTTCGACTCATTTGGGAAAGTAGGAAATTAGGAGATGGTGGATCTGGTATTATGGATCTTTTGATTTCTGCATTATTTATAATGGTTCTGTGTTTGACATCATCTATCCCTTCAGTTCTTCGAAAGCTGTAAGTTGGACAAAATCATCAGCATAGATAAAAATTGTCGCAATGAATGCACTTTCAAATTTCTATGTGAAAACTGCAAGATATTACTTTGATTGCAATGAAAAAATATTTCACCATGTTTGCAAGGGGTAGAATTTTCCTATGTTAGCAATCCATTCGACTGCTTTTTTTGAAGCAAAAAGTATTATTTGCATATCGCAGATAAATGTCTATCACAGTGTTTTCATTCTCATCTCTCACCCAAACATGGAATGAGCAATGAATTGGAAAAAGTTAGAAAAACCTCTGCTTATGAACAATACCAAGCTATGGAAAGTTTTAATGTTCTTAAAAACACATTTACGACGAAACGGTTCAATGTCAGAACAATTTTTAACAACTTGTTTATTCAAGCACATAATAAGCATTAACAAATTTAGTGCACTTTCTATTTTATCTGGACATTGAGAAGTAGCAAATGAAAGCTTTATGAGCTTATCAATTTGAAAGTTTTATCTTGCCATTGGCTCTCAAGGGGCAATTTTTGAACCAAAATCGTGTATTGTAGTGCTTTGTATGACAGTAGTCAAAAATGGTTTGCACAAACTATCAGTTATCGAGATCCTTAATTATGTGTGGAAATGTCAGGCAATTAAACATAGGAAATGGAACAAGTGTAAATTTTAAATGCAAATGCAAAATAAATTTGGCATGGCATTATGAGGTGAAACATGCTACGCATTATGTTTCGTGATATAATAAAGAATCGATATAAATTGGAACATAGTTTCTCTTACGGAGGCACAAATTGCTTTCGTTTCAGAGACTGCGAGAACAATGCACCAAAATTAACTTCATTATTTGATTCTTGTGATGTCATACTTCGAATGAACTAACGTTTGCAACAATACTGTCTTCCTAACTACGTTTCATATAACCATTTTGAACAATACAAGCTATAGGCTCAATTGCAAAATCTCAAGGATGCTCTGCAAACTATTTTGATGATCATTTTTGTTTCTATGCAAACATAGAAACAATGTGTCGTCAGCAGTCAAATGTACATTCAATTTTCCCGCCTGTTTTGGATCGAGGCAGTACTAACTTCACTGGACACTATCGATAATTTCATCGGGAACTTCCAGCCTTTCGTAAAAGCACAACAATCAAACAATCAATGGATGCAAAAGTATTCATTTCACGTGAAGAGAAATTATATTATAAAGAGGTGAAATGTAGGGTCCAGCAAGAATAAGGAGATTAATATAGACCAGTGGTCTTCAACCTGGGCGATACCGCCCACTAGTGGGCGAATTCAGATTTTAGGTGGGCGGTAGAATAATTTCATTTTATATCAAAAACATTCAAAATAAGTATCTTTAGCATAACGCACCGAATCCTTTACTGGAAACCGATGAAACAAAATGTCACTATCCGCAGTTTTTCTGTTCCTGCAGTTTAAAAAAAGGAATTTCAATCCATTACATTGTTTTGCCTGTCTTATGTAATGTATTTACTGTCGGGATCAAGGTGTATCAACGATGGGGGACTTTTTTGATCAAATGTTAGTGGGCGGTGAAAAATTATACTTTTCCAAAACTTACAAAAATGGGCGGTACGTGGGAAAAGATTGAAAACCACTGATATAGACTATTCTAAACTATAGGATCTGCACCACTGACTTCATTTTAGTAACTGGGAAGGAGCAACAAGTCAACAATGGCTGTTGCTGCTGTTTCAAATAAGGCGCGAAATTGGCTAGGCCAAAACGCCTGGTAAATGGGGAAGGGAGTCTTGTGGCGGATTTTACGAAATTGGACGGCCCATTTTTAAAAGATGGCTATAGAAGGTGCGTATTATGTATAATTGCACTAAAAGAGAACATCGGTAGATTAGAGTATGCATTGCATGAGTTCAAAGTTGATAGTATAGAGGGATTTAAAATTGTCCTTACACATTATTCCAAACGCAACCTAGAAAGTCTAGGTTGCGTTTGCTATGATTGGTAAGAATCCTCCGTCTGACTTTTATATAAATCTCTAGAAAGAGAATAAAAATTACTGATATGCAGAAAGCAAATTTGCAGAAAATAGAGGGTTTTGTGATCTGTCAGATGGGTTTGTACACATGTGCTGGAAGTTTATAATACTATTCAGTAAAGACTGAATCCAAAACAAAAACTAAAACACATGAAATTTCCTTGGTAATGTCATTTTTTAACTTTTTGTTTTGGATTCAGTCTTTACTGAATTAGGCCAATTTTATAACAGCAGGGAGGTTTAGTGATTTCTTTTCTATCATATAGAATGCTGAATGGTACAGTAAATTTACATTGCTGTGGCTTGAGCTAATAGCTAATGAAGTCATGGCAAACAGTGACATTGAGTTTGACTTGGATGAAAGAGATCAAGAACTAATTGAAGCTCTTGCAGGGAATTTTTGTGATCATGACAGTGATTCATGTGGAGATGATCAAAATTATTGTGGCAATCAAGATGATGCCAACTGTGCTATCCCAGAAATTGATTGGGTTGATGATTGGGATGATGATGGTGATGATATTAGTATAATGTGTAGCAATGAGTCAGGAAAAATTTCACAGATAGTTGGGAATGATGATAGGAAAATTGTGTCCATTAAAGGTGATGTTGTCCTATGATATGATATTCTTTTTATATTCTTGTATTTATTTTGTGTTTCAAGCATTGATGTCTCATTATATTTCTGCTATTCCTTAAAGATGAATATATCTTAACTGAACTGCTAACTCATATTTTGCTGAAAATTGTAGATGAAATAAATGCAGCAAAAGCCAGATTAAGTCAGCTGGAAGCCAAATTAGCCAAAGCAGAGTCACACAGACCTTTGGAGACTCAGCAACAAATTAATAAGCAAAAAAGTTGCATTGACCCAGAGAGATCTCAATTTTGTAAAGTGCCATTAAAAGATAGAAGAGAATCAGTTCAATTTCATGGTCTTGTTCAAAATCAAGAAAGTTCTAGTAAGACTGTTTCTAAAAACACTAATTTACTAAAGGAGCAAGAAATTCAAAAATCAGATGATAATGATAAAGTGTTGTATATTGCAAACAAGAAAATTAGTAAGCAGTCAAGTGAGAATGGAGAGGTGAAAGATGGAAATATGGTTTATGGAAAGAAACAAAGTAGTAATGTGGATGATGCAGAAAAACCTGAGAATGGAGAAAACTTATTTAAAAGGAAAGGGAGACTTGCTCATGTTCCAAAATATGTACCTCAAATGGGTAAATATTACCAGATTAGTTGAATTCTTAGTTGTTTACTAGATCAGGGGTCACCAACCCTTTTGAGCTGTGGTACCAAAATCACTATACACTACCTTTGCTGGGGGCAGATGCTGGCAGTATATTTCATTTCAATTCTTTTTGGAGGGCCACCCTTCAGCACAGGCTGGTTTGCAAGGGGCCCTCCATTAAAATTACTAAAATGCACTATAAACAAGTAAAATACAAAAAGGAAATACATAAAGGTACTAAATTACATAGTTAAAATATACAATGCAATAGATACATAAAAAGAAAGAGAAGAAGATAAAAGAAAAGCTTCAGCTCTAATTTCCATTGTCAAAATCAATTTCTTAAAATGGGAATGTAGCTGAGGCAGTAGCAATATAAGTAGTGATATAAAGCCTAATTATTGATAGTGCTATTCAGTTTAGGTGCTGCTGTGGGAAAAATGAAATTTACAAACTATATTAAGTAAAAAATGTAGAAAAAATATCAGTAACATCTCAAAACATTATGTTATTTATAAAATACATGTTCTCTTTCTACAAGTGCTGGGGCCAGATTGTGTGGCAGCTGGGGACATGTCTGGCCCTGGAGGTTGGTGACCCCTGTACCAGGGGTGACTTCTAGGGGGGCTAAGGGGGCAGAGCCCCCATTGTTACAATTTCTGCTCATTTTGGGGGGCTCAGCCCCCTAGAATTCTTGCATTGGCTTAGCTTTTCAGAGTTTATTGGCCTTGCTTCCAAAGTGCTATGATCAACTGTGCACTGCTATATGATTATTGACACATCTCTTATTGTTGATTATACTATGTCAGTATTAAACTAAATAGTCGTGTTTCAATCTTTGAAAATATGGTTGTGGTTGTAGCTGGGCCACACCCAAACTATGGGCGTGGTTGTGCCTAGAGCCCCTCTTGTTAAAATTTTTAGAAGTCACCACTATCCTGTACTAGATAGTTATAATTATCAACAGTTCAAGTAATCATGCTATTTCTTCAGTAGTTGGTAAATAAGATGGTATGATTTTACTGCAGCATTGTGGCTTGTTTTGTACCTTTGTTGTATACCACATTATTTCAAAATGTAATATGTGTTGATATGCTTTTCTTTAATGCTATAATTGGTTGAAGATTATAAATGAAAGAAAATATCGTAGGCAGTTGCTTTCTTGTCATTAATTTTTTTTGATATTTTATTCTCGTCCAGATCGATCAGGGATTGATAACATCAACATTGAAAGGAAAAAGATTAACATTGATCAGACATCAAAGCCTAAACAGAGGCCAAAGGAAGATGGCAGACAGTGGAAAACAGAAGCATATTCTGGCATTAGAATAGTGTAGATAAATTTTAGTTTTAGAGCTAGAGCAACATTTGTAAATCTAGTGCAAATTATTATTTTTAGCCATGCTTGAGAGAATTCTATTTACTTTGATTGAACATATTTTGGGCTGGAATAGCAAACTCTCAAGAATAGTGAAATATTGAACATGAAGTTTGGTTTATGAAAGGGACATTTCAAAATTTGTCACGTGTAAAGATATGAAACTCTCATTTTGAAGTCATTTTTTCACTGGATTCTCTTCAAATTTGAAACGTTTTTGTTGTTTATTTTTTCATAGAAACCCCTGCATTTCCTCAACGCAGATGGATGCAAAAATGGAAGGTCGCAGGTTTATAAAGCTAAATACAATATCAAGGTATATTGTAAATGATGACATTTCTGGAGACTGGGTTACAATGGGTGTTATTGTAGGAAAGTCACCTCCAAAAACAGCTGCAAATGTAAGTTTCACTTGATGTAAAGTGAGGACCTTTTGACATGTTTTTCCCTTGGTTTCAGCAACGGCTAAAAATGTACGTGTTGTAGGAAATATGGCTGACTTGGAATCATGGCAGACACTTGAACATTACTGATTATTGCTATCTGTGAACTAAGGCTGTCCAACAAGGACCGATTATTATTCGATATTCGGTTATCAGTTTTAGTATTTGGTCAGCGGATTCTCTGACCGATTATTCGGGAGGAGTCAAATTAGTTAACAAATCGGGAGGATTCAAATTCTTTGATTATTCGGGCGTAGACAAATTCTTCGGTTATCCGATTAGTCGGTTTCTTCGATTATTTGGGTGTAGTTAGATACACCGGTTATCCGGTTAGTGTCAAAAAATTCGATTATCTGGTTGAAGTGCAAACAATATGGCTGTTACTATGTCAATAATCAATCGGATGGCTCTTTATGATACTACTAACAGACAGTTTTCTCGTATTGGTTTTGCAAGGAGTTTGCTCATTAGGCACTTTTTCCGGGAAACGCCGTATGTCTGACCACGCCTATGGTGGAATCAACCTAAATTATAACCACGCCCATATTACTAAATGATCGATTATTCGATGAATATCAGACCGAATAACCGAATAATGAATCAAAAGGTATGGACAGCCCTACTGTGAACTGCTTATCATATAGCTTGTCAAATATCTGTGTATCTAAAGCTATCGCTTAATAAATTGACTAAAGATACTGTCTTTGCTTTAGGGTAAAACGTTTAGCATTTGGAAGCTATCAGACTTAGTACTTGGGTATGAGAATGAAACGACTGGCTTTTTTCTGTTTGGAAGTGTTTATAAGGAACATTGGAAGACATGTGAAGGAACTGTTGTTGCCTTGCTCAATTCCTCAATAATGCCGCATCGAGATGTAGGTGGTTTAATTTTATTATTATTTTTTTC
>OLMO02000003.1:11377947-11388804 GCA_900291935.2 Cassiopea xamachana | reverse complement strand
ATAGTATAGTACAGTACAGTATAGTATAGTATAGTACAGTATAGTATAGTATAGTATAGTATAGTATAGTATGACATAGTGCACAAATTTGTCATATTCTTGCTATGGATAACTCTCGAACGATTTGCGATAAAAGTACTAGGGTACCCTATTCAAGCCAGGAATTTCTGTTACAGTGAATAGCGCATTGTATTGCCTGTAAGTTGAAGATTCCATCAGGCAAATGGTTACTATGTCAGTGATTTCATGTGAAGCCGCACGAAAGGGTGAAAAGTCATGTAAACTAGAAAAAAAATGAAAGCTATCTGTTCTATTTACTTCTAAAAATACAACAGGTCTACAAAATAAGAAATTCAGGTGTGAAAACAATTGCAAGCATATGGTTTAGAGAGCTAGCAAATATTATTGATTTGAAGTGACCCACCTTATCTAAATATTGTCAACTTAAAGGGACCCACCTTATCTAAAATGTCGATGTTCATTGGTTTTATTCCAAAAGTCAGCAACGCATGCGCACACTCGGGTTTGTTGTATAGTGCAGCCCAATGGAGTGCTGTGTAGCCACACTGAAATACGGAAATTATAATTATGACGCATAATTATCATAATTATCATAACAATTATCATAATTGATACAATGACGCAAATGTCCTCTAAGAACGGTGAAATAATTGAAAGTGACTTCAATGATCCATTAGAACTATGTTTTGTGTGCGATAGGGCAAAAGGATTCTATATCTGTCAGATGATGCAGTTCAACCAATATCTACTTGTTCTGATATATGCCATGCCCCTAAAGGATGACAAAAGAGCACAACACAGAAGCAGAAACGTTAACGCAACAGGCATTCATGGCTTTAATTGGATTTTCTACATTCAAGTTAAAATGGCTTCAAATACTAATTTTCAAAATTTCATTACAATATGAGTTTTGCTTCACTGATACCAAATAACCATAAACACATTTAGAGATTATAAATGAGAGTTTCTTGTGAGTTACTGATCACGTAGATAATGGTCTCTCTTTCGTATCCCTACTAGTATGTGCCAAAAGACCTCTATCTTCACTAAGTTAAAAATACTGCAACTTTTTCAAAGATTTCTTCATTAGACAAGGTAAGAAGAAGGAGACCACTAGCATTAAGAATGATTAGAATCAGTAATTGATGTCGTTTGGGAGTAAAAATCGTATTTTCTGCCAGGCTGATTGATCCTGGCAGATCACATCTTTAGTCCTGAGCTGTAGAAGAAGAAAGTAGTAAGAAGATTTGCATAAATGAAATGAATACAAGCTTCATAAAAGAGTAACTAAATTCATTTTAAAATGGATAAAAAGTTAACAAATATTCGCGGATAGCTTTGGTTGGTGCATTAAATATCATTAAATTTTCCAACTACAGTTCAAGCATAAAATTAAGCATTAAATTTCGTTAAATAGCATCTAAAGATTACGTTGTGATACTTGAAATGCTTAAACTTAGGCCTTTTAAAATAAAGATTTCAAACCTGCTACGAAATGCAATTCATATGTAAAATAGTTCAATTGAGTTGAAGAATTGCATATTGAAATACCCGCAAGCTTACCTCGTCTATGGCGTCGGTTGAGGCACCTTTTGATAACAGCAGTTTAACAAGATCTACATCGTCCTCCTTAACAGCTTCAATTAAAGACTGCTCAAAGCATTCCATGACACCTGGCATAGTTGAAAAACTAACCAAAGAGAGAGGCAAGCATCAATGTTATCGATCTGGCCAGAGAAGCATGAACTCCATCCACTGACAATGTGCTCAGACTACACTCATTGACAAGAAACTATCTGCTGTATTGATTCATGGTTCGCCTTATATACTAACAGGTAAATCACATGACTGCAGGAGAAAATCAAAATTGCCTTGAATGGTAATGTATCAGTAATGTTTATTTGAGTAAAACATCGATGGAATAAAAATATTATACCAATAATTTTTAAATAGATAAAGTTGTTTTCTGGTGGAAGTTAGATGTTTACGTGAAATGAAAATGATAATAGCTGCAAGATCAATGCTCTCATGCTATCAAAGGATAAACGAAAATCAAACTACAAAGCTGAACAGGTACTGGCTTGCTGACTTGAAAACTCTCTCTAGCATATTAATAAGAAGCAGCAAAATATTGAATGCCAAAGAAAAAGACAACAACACCATTCAATAAAGTGCAAGATAGTGCAACAAAGCAAAAACTGTTGCAATCTACAGCATGATGTAAGCTTGCCTTAAAATTTATAAACCAAATGTAAAGTAGAGAATTTGTAAAGTAATACTGTAGATATAACTTGAGACAAAGAATGTCATAATCGTATATAAAGTGCTGAACAAATGCATAGTGAAGTTTGGATTGATGCTACATAAATAAATTTGCAGTTTATTAAAATGGAATGCATTCAGGTTGTATGAAAATTCAGCTTGTTCATAGTACGATGTCCTTTTACGGAGTAATGAATGAAAGAAGGAGTTGATTCCATCTTTCCTCAGCAACAACAAACAACAACTTTCAAACAAATAAAAAATATTTAAATTTATGCACGGGAAATATCCGGAATGTTCACAGATTGTGTTATAATAACAATCTTATAAAGTTTTATTTTTCTATTTTCATTTTCAGTTTCCACTTTATTATCAAACCACACTTAAAAACAGTTGGGGAAAATCTTTTAAACGATTACAAATACTGCACAACAAAAGACAACAAGGTATCTGAAAATCGAGTGTCATTAACACGTGATTACCAAGTCTTAATTCAGGGCAGAGAAATTTTAGGCAAGGAAGCACACGAAACTTTTCAAAGGAGCTTGAAAGGTTTAATTTACATAAATCCTATTTTACTTACAGAGACAGCAAAATTATCTGCTACTAAAGAAATCGCAGTGAATTAAACTAGGAAAAGCAAAAATAGAAGAAAGTTAGCATGTTTCACAGAAAACAATTACAACAGAATGCAGAGAATAAACTTCAATGTAGAAAAGGGAAAAGCTAAAGCAAATAATGTTTGACGTAGCAAAAATGGGAATGCGCTATAGAAGGAAACATTGAGCATATTCAATATGTCGTTTCTATATCAAGTCTAAGAAAGTACTCAGAAGAACTAAGTACTCAGTATGCCCAATGTTATCTTTAGCATACATTAACTGGCACAAGTTGATCTACTCGAGAGTCAATCATCGTCCTCCCCCGATTATTAATTTTGGAGATTTTTCCAACCCCAACTCTTATTCCAACCCCCATTTATTAATATTCTACAGTTTTGAGGACGTAAATTTATAATTTGTACCAAATGTGAACCAAAAATGAAAATCCATTGCATTTCATAATGGACAATGTGCCCACTTCAGTTGGAATCGTCAGACCAATGGTATTATTCCAACTCCCAAATTATTAAATTTTCAAATATTTCCAACCCCTCCACTTACTCCAATCCCCATTTATTCCAATCCCCCAATTATTCGGTACTCTCGAGTACTTCCTCGAAATGAAACGAAGGAATGGACAAATTGATAAGTAGCTATGATATATTTAATCTCTACTCCATTATTGCCTCTATTTGCACATTCTTTTAAACCGGCTGGCTGTAGCTTGTCAAGTAATCAATAATTCCAAGAAAAGAAAGAGGGTTCACTTCCCTTAATGCTACAGATGTGAAATGAGGGTATAAAACTCCAATTCTAGGTGAAAAATGTGTAGTGTACTATTATCACCAAGGTAACAAAACAGCATATAGCTCCTTCGTGTAGGCCTTGTAAATATATTTTCCGACACATATTACTTAGATATATACATACGTACATACGTAAATATATTTATACATATATATATATATATATATATATATATTTATATATATGCATATATATATATGGATATATAAATACAAATGCATATATTTGTACATGTATACATACATATATATATATATATATATATATATATATANNTATATATATATATATCTATACACATATATTTATATGTAGAATAATTCAAAAATAAACTCTGTCTTATGTGTATACGTTTCGAAATATATCTTCTTCTGTCCTAACCTTACAATGATACAGGGCCTGCTTAAATTACCTATATTACAATGGGGTGACATTAGGTACTACCTAAGGGGGCGTACTTATTAACAAACAATGGACATATTAAGGTTATTTAGGGGCAGGGGGCGATGCTATGAAGAGAAAGACAATAGAGCACACGTGGAGGTATTGTATAACGTGCAAAAATTAGCAACCTTAATATGTCCATTGTTTGTTAATAAGTAGGTCCCCTTAGGAAGTACCTAATGTCACCCCATTGTAATATAGGTAATTTAAGCAGGCCCTGTATCATTGTAAGGTTAGGACAGAAGAAGATATATTTCGAAACGTATACACATTAGACAGAGTTTATTTTTGAATTATTCTATATATATTTTATAACCTACGCGAATGCGGCTCTGATTTAGTAGATTTAGTATATATATATATATACACACATATATATATATATATGTATATAAATATATATATATACACATATATATATATATATATATATATATATATATATATATATATATATATATATATATATATATATATATATATATATATATATATATATATATATATATATATATATATATATATATATATATGTTCACAATGTATTAATATATATACACATTCACTGGCAGTTATATCAATCCCAGATTTCACTAAATGGATACACTGACCTGTTTTAAATCAAAAAGTACTACCTAAAAGATCTAAACAAAAAATATGCTGCAGAGCTTGTTTTGCTTCATAGTTGAACAAGAATAATTACTACTACAGTTCTAGAAAGTCAACGATGAATGTATAATTCAGCTCAACTGNGTCATCAAATTCTGCAAGACTGTAGCCTGCAATTCACCTCATTCAAAATAAACATCCATAAATTTACAAGCCAACATCATAATGCTTCGAGGGTTTCAGTGTTTGAGATGTGACTGGTCTAAGTATATGAGCCAATAGCAAAGATTAAAAATGATGAAAAATACAGGAAACAAGAGTCTAGAAATCACGTCTACAACTGATGGCTTTTTAAGCTTAAGGAGCTCCTCAAGGAGCAGATCTTCAGCTTCTGCTGATAAGTCATCCACGATTGACTTGCACTTTGGCTTACTTAATTTGATATTGAACAATGACGAGCCTTGCTTGATGGAACGCTGTCTAGAATGATTATTGCTTGTGTCTGTGTACCCATTCAGATAGCTTGACTCTGAGTATCGGTGAAAATCATCGTCAATTCTCAGCACGACATTGTGACTCTAAAAAGAGAGGTTTTAAGGCTATTTTGCATGATACCAGACAAGCTCATCTGAATTCCAAATAACTAGTCACTGCATTAAATGAAGATTATAAGATTCTTTATATAGATTTTACAATCTAATTTCTATTTTCAACGCAAGGCCTTTTGCATCAAAATTTTATAGAAAGTTAAAAGTAAATAAGAAAGAGATCAAGTTTCTATTTTAAGTAGTTCTAGAGATTGGTTCATGGTTCATGGTTCATGGTTCATGGTTTCATGGTTCATGGTTCATGGTTCATGGTTCATGGTTTCATGTTCAAGACAAATACACTCCCATTTTGCATGGCATGCTGGTCAGGGTTCCCAAACTACTTTTACTTGAAAAAAGGATTTTTTATAAGGATTAAGATAAAAAAGCAGAGAAAAGAGGAGACCTTTTAGTAATTGTTAAGGAGAATTTAGCTCAATTGTAACAAAATCCATAATAAAACCCATTAGTTATGCAATGGGTCTAGATAATGAGCACAAGTTAATCTCAGCATCTTATGAAAGACAAATGGGGAGGGTGCTATGGATGATAAATTGAATCAACTAAACATATAACATAAGTAAAAAAGGATACTCTACTAACCTTACTATCTTTGCAATATCCAGAACGCTTCTTTTTGTTTCTATTCTTTGTAAATGTTTTAAAATTCAAAACTACAATATACTCTAACAGCGAAAGAAACACCATTAGGAACGATATGAAGAGGTAGAAATCAACTGCTTTGACGTATGACACTTTAGGCATGTTGACATTGACGACCCCAAGCATGGTAATAATAGTCAATATGGTTGTGACGCAAATCGCCGCACGTGCTGGGACAGCTTCCTCATGTATCCAGAACGAGGCCCATGATACCATGACGATAAGGATGCAAGGCAAGTAAACTTGCAACAAGAAATAAGTTGTTTTTCTTTGGAATACAAACTTCCCAGTGACTGACGAGAAATTCTCTATGAAGAGCATGAAAAGAGAATGAGAAATGAAGAGTATGTGTAGCTAGCAAATGCTTACCTTGAATGAAGTCAAGCACATTATGAAAAGAAGTAGTATAATACATACAAGGAAAAGTATATTAAACATTGAAAACAATACATAGCATAATACAATAGAATATATGGTATAGCATGGTGGCATGGAATGAATAAACTTCAACAAATATCTGACTATTTCAGAGACAAACAAATCAAACAATTTTGCTAAGCTCCAGCAACAAATAAAGATAGTTGATGAACTAGACAAAAAAGGAAGAGCTTTTCTTCTCTAAGATGAAAAAAGAGCTGCGAAGAAGATATAATTTGCTACCTGTGTGATATATAGTTTTTTCTCTTGCTTTGACAGCTTGTATGATTTCAAAATTTGCTAAATTTTTTTCATATATAAAAACCTCTTCGCAGGATTGATTGCAGTTTCTCGTAAACCATTTGTATTGGATATCCATTTGATCGTGACCATCTGAAATAGGGGCAAAAACGTGCAGGAAGGAGAGCAAAAGGGCTACTGCACCATTACTCACAAGTGCCAAACATATGGGGGTCCTAATAAACAAGGGGGACAGAAAAAATTCCGAAATTTAATAAACGGAGGGNNGTAAAAATATTCGGAATTTGAGAAAAGGCTTTAAATGATTGTACAAGGACGAAAAGAATAAAAACAGGTTGTCATAAAGCATAAAATTAAGATATATACAGCAGTACGCTTTTTTGTCATGAAAATTTGGCGTAAATAGTACTAACAACGAAGGAAATGAAATGAGGAATTTGTACAAAACGTTAATTTCCATAAAATTAATAAACGAGGGGTCTTAATAAGGTCCGGGGGTTGGAAAAAAATCGAAAAAATTGATAAGGTGGACATTTATTTGGCACCTGAGAGTAAACTAAGTGAGAGTGAAAAAAATTGAACAAATTGCAATGAAACAGAAATACTCATAAGGGATAAAAATTAACGGAAAAAGAAAATGATGAAAAAAAGAGAATTACAACCCAATGGCAAATAAAGAACAAAACAAAATTGAAACGAAAGGGAAAGAAAAAGAGCATTTGAGAAGGTAGAAATCGTGAACAACAAAATTATAACTTAGGTAGGGTATACGTGTTGTAAAATAAATAATGGAAAATGGTTTTGATCAAGTAAATATGAAGTTATTGCAAATAGTACTTACAACTCTCCAAAGCAATATAGCAGATCTGTTGATCAAATGGATAATAACGCAGATTCATGTGGCAAGCTCCTGTCAGAGTTATCCTTTAAAAATAATACTAGTTGTGAGAGAGATTTATTCCATGATCTAATTGGATGAGAGGGAATAGATGGTGATGATAACAATGATCATAATGATGATGGTGATGATGATTGATGATGATGATGATGATTGATGATGATGAAGATGATGATGGTGATGATGATTGATGATGATGATAATGATGATGATAATGATCATAATGATGATGGTGATGATGATAATGATGATTATGATTGATGATGATGCAAAGCAAGGTGCAAATAGCAATGTCCCTGAGCTTGAGTCATGATCAATCAATCAATCAATCAATCAATCAATCAATCAGTCAATGAATCAACCAATCAATCAATTAATCATTCATTCATTTCACTAATTAATCAATCAACCAATCAATTATTCAATCAATCAACCAATAACATTTCATCAGCTGTCTTGAAGACAAAGTAGTTAAGCAATCTCAAAGGAGAGACAAGTAATTAACTACTCATTCAACTGAACTCCTTTAATAAGAATTTGAGGTGCACTGTCCATTGTGGAGGAGCTGCACAAGAGTTAAATGATCCATTTATTTAATTATTTATTTGTGTTCACTTGTTTTCTATTTTTTTTGTGTACTGGCCACAGGGTTGCCATGTAATGCTATGCACCCTGTGGCATCGCTTTGTATTTGCATCCTTGTAAATATTTATGCCAATAAGGAAACTCGCTTTGCACCTGCTTATAACTGTACTCTGCAACCTATGAATCAAGTTGATACCAAGATAAACGAAGATCTAATTTACCTTGAATGGTAAACTATTTCACCAGTAGATAAATTCACAGTCATAAATCGATTTTCAAGCGTCACGTGGTGGAAGTTGGATTTCTTGGAATTGATAAATATTGTATCAGGCACCCAAACTTGTTCGACGTCAGACCCAATCAATTCAATTGTTGCATTTTCATGAAAGATCCCGGATACGTTGAATCTAGGATCTTTCCATAGTTGGAGAAAGTACAAGTCTACTTCAAATTCCTGATAAGAGAAAAGGCTGGAAATTAAAATCATTCAAAATACTTCGAATTGAATTGAATTGAATGGAAAAAATTTATCGCCAATAAATCGGGTTGGTAAATATTCTTCTACAGAGCAATTAGGAAAAGTGACATGTTTTGTCGTATACATCAGTATCTTTGAAATGCCTTCAGCTAGATGAATCAAGCTTAGTTTATCTATCTATAGAAAACTAGTCAAACTCTAAAATATTTATGTGGATAATTGTTTAGAACACAAATAAACAACGAAAGGAGAAAGACACCAAAATAAAGANAGAACAGCTGATCAATAGGAGATGTAAATAAGATAGCCAATGCCATTGATTTTCTCAGAATCTAAAGATTATAAGCTTATTGTATAAGTAAAAGAAAGAACATGAATTATCAAAGCTTAAGAATAACTCATTGATGAATCTATTTCTATAGATAAAAAGAAAGCAAAATTTTTATCAATAAACGATGAAATATATGCCTACCATTTGCACCTCTCGAATGTTGCCGAAAGATAGCACAACAAAACTCAACTCCACTTCAAGAGCCTTTTCTATAAGACAATTAAAACTCGATGTTGAATTGAATTGTGTCCTAAAGTGAATGTTATTATGATAGATAGCTGTAAAGACAGATATGAAGAAACAAGGGAATGTATTGGCGTCTTGCTAGCAAAAAATCAAGCTTTGGCTTATTGAAAGCAAAACCTTTTTGACTCATATTAGCATTTTAAAACAGGATATACCTAAACTATAAGGATTTTTCCACACAGCTCTGCATAAATTAGATTTTGAGCCTTCAATCGAACACCAATAGTGATGGGAATCTACTACATTCAGTTTTCATCTATCGTATGATTCAAAATGGTGTATTCACTTCAAAGAAGTACTTTTTAGAAAAGCTACGGCCACTCATCAGCACTTCGTCACACTGGATGGGTCATAAATGCGATTGTAAGGTTAGAGTAGTAGATCAGAGTTTGCTCAACTGTGCAATACATAATCATGAAATTCAAGAACTTTGCTAAAGGTATTCTCTAATTATTCTAATATTCAAACTATGAACATCATAGACTGTGGTTCTACCTTGCTAGGACCTATAAGATGATTACAAAAAAAATTCTGAATATTCATGGCACCAGAGTACATGCCATTTCTATAGATTGTCCTGGAAACTCACGAAGCCAATCTAATTTTGCTATATTCCTGGTTGATAGACTTTAAGCTATTTGATGGTCCTAACGTACAGTGACACTTACGCTGGGGGTAGGAGGGACAGCTGCTCCCTCTGCCCCCTTACATGGGGGCAGAAGGGGCAAGATATGCCCTTCATACTTAACTCTTTCCATCTCTCCTATCTTGTGAGGGGACATTTTCCGGCGTTGTAGACTGTTTGGTACAAGGAAATTTCTCTGGGGGCAAACCCCCTGACTCCCAACTTAATAAGGTATAACTATGAAATCAATATACTAAACATTGTCCTTCTAGAAATGGGCTTGAAGACCGAAATCTAACTATGTGGAGGAGCATACATATATGCATAAATATGCCCTCAAAGAAAGCCTTATCCCCTGCCTTAGGCAAGTGTAGGAGTCCTTGCTAACACTTCTCAAAAGCAAAGAGACAAAATATTACAAATTGCCTTCTTAAAGGCTTCCCAACTTGGCAAAAAAGAAGATATTTTCCACGCTCTTGCAGTTAGAGATATTAAGTGAAGCATTACAGAAGCTGCAAGACTTAGAAACAAATTCTATAACTTGTCAACGATTGATAAAAGTTAGACAGTAGATCGAGATAAAAATTACTTTTGAGACCATACTCGAAGTATAAGATTAATCCAATACGCTACGTCGAGTGAAACGAAATAATGTGTGGCACATGGAAAGAAATCTGCAAAATTTGCTACTAACCTCCATATAATGGGCGGAACTTTTTATCATATGACTGCATAACATCATCAAAAGCTTTACTTAGTTCAACTGGGGTGGGTCTCTTGTTTTCCCTATAGAAGGAGAGATCGGTATCATTTTAGTTGCATGTAGAATGGAAAAAAATCCTTGGTCAAATAAGGACTACAATCACTGTAAAGATAACAGTTGTTTAACATTTTTTGGCTGCAAGTGTTAAAGGACATAATCGGTAAGATATGGTTGCATTAGAAAGACAGATTACACATAGTTGCGTTGAAGAATCTTTCCAAAGAATATTTGAGTTAGGTATAAAGGAACTTCCGACAA
>OLMO02000003.1:11358018-11368691 GCA_900291935.2 Cassiopea xamachana | reverse complement strand
ATAGGAAAAAGTAACATAATACAATATGATATAATGTAATATAATATAATATAATACAATGTAATGTGATATAATATAATGTAGTGCAATATAATATAATGTAATATAATAAAATATAACGTAATATAATATAATATAATGTAATATAATATAATGTAATATAATATAATATAATGTAATGTAATATAATATAATGTAATGCAATATAGTGTAATATCATTATTTTTATTCAAATTTATTAACCTATCCCTGAGTTCTCTAGGAACTTTCGGCAAATCATGCGAGCCTTTTATAGACATGTACAAGGAACTGGAGTTTGATAAGCTACACGCAGATTTCATAGTGCGAAAGCTATCTACAATCATTATCCGATCAACCATTTATATATTCTGTATGCGTAACAAGCCCTGGACTAACCCTGACCTTCTAATATACTAACTGCTTGTAGAAAAATTTTATACTAAAATTTAAAATTCCCTATACTGTATTGTTTTTTTCCTATAGTGTAAATTTTTTTCTCTTCTCTTTTTTTCCATACCAAGTCTGTCAAATGCAAGTTAACTAATTATAGCGAGATTTTTATTTGTATTCTTAAATATTACATCATTATCAGAAGTTTGAAATTACTATTATTGACCACTCATTGCTATTCGTTCTACATATTACATACTTTGGCGCCGAAACAAATATTGGACAGATCCAGATTTGATGGACTTCTAATTTTCTTTCTTTTCTTGTTCTTGTTCTCTTCTTTTTTTATACATTTATACATAGATATGCATTACACATACTATTTTTTTCATCTACCTATGTTTAGTGAGGTATAGTATTGTAGATTAGATGCTTTTATTTAATGAGCAATGTTTCAAAAGAAACTATTACAAATTTTTAAGGAGAGTAGCTCATTCAGCTATGGCTGTTTTTCAAGAGGGTCTCCGCCTATCTACTTGTCTACAATACTTGAATAAAGAAAATACATAAAATCAAGATTAATTTGCAAAGTCTAAAACAATTTTCATAAAGTGTACATTATATGGAAAAAGATCATAAAAAGGAAGAGTAATATATTTAGATATTAAAAGGTCTAATGTCCATCCATCAAAGCAAAATAAAATATAATATAATATCATGTAATATGATCTAATGTAATAAAATATAACAAAATATAATATCATAAAACATTTTATCGTACATATCATTCTACAACTCTCCTACTAAGCGTAAAGCTTACAGGAGTTAATGCAAGCTGCTCTTGCCATTCTATTATCCCTTATTTTGGTATTTTAGCCTGTCTATATCCATATTCATTGAATTTTCCCTTGAATTTTTCCCTTCTTTTTTCGCATACTTTTCTCACTTTAACTGTAAAAAACCCTTTCAGTTGTTATTCATGAGCTGATGATGAGGCGCGTTGTCTGGAAACGTTCTTAATGATTGAAATCATGGTTTAGCCTTGCACGGTCATGTTTTCTGCTTAGTCTTACGCAGTTATGTTTTCTGCAATTCTAGTTATGTCGCAATACAGACAATCATCAACCTATAGCAAAAAATTTAGAAAACGTTAATTAAAAATTTGCATATGCCTGTGATCACTGACTATCAAAATTCATGTGCTACTGACAGTCTCCGCGCTATCTTGCAAAACATGCTTATGAGGTGGCAATGCTTTTTTAGGAAACAAGCTTTACGCAGTAGCAAATAGCGGAATAATACCTACTTTCGCTCGTGGTCGATCTTTCGATATAATACAGTACTGAAAGTCTTTTTCCTTTGCTAGCATAGGTTGTGTACAGAACAAGATCATAAAGTTACATATCACTTTACCGTTTTATACAAACATATGACGATATACCACAAGTCAGATATAAGAAACGCAGTCAAGAGCAAGTCACGCTGTGAAAAAGTAATGCATGGTGATCTTCTCTAGGGAAAGCGACATACGCTCATTGACTATGGATATCGTCGGCTCGTTTCTTTCACTGGTATGACTTTTATCATACTTTTCGCTTATTCTACTATTGCGAAGTGGGCTTAGCTGGCAAGCATACTTCAAATCACGAAAACCTCTTGAGGTGGAACTTCAATAACAGATACATGGACACTATCGTTTTCTCATTAACATGGTAACTACAGGTGAAGCCCAGCTTGCAGTGAAAGCCAATCATCATACGAGAAGCTAACAAATGAAAGGCGGGATGAATAACATGTCATTCAACTACTCTACTAAGTAGTAAATTGACTAGCCCAGTGATTGATTGATTGATTGATTGAGTGAGTGATTGAGTGATTGATTGCTATACTAAGTAGTTGATTGGTCAAATTAATAATGAACTTAAAAGACACATAATTACAATGGAATAAGACAGGTCTTGGGAGGAGAGGCATAATTAGGGAGGTTTAGATCCAGTACGAGTACGAGTACGAGTACGAGTTCACCCCCAGCGTAGCTTGACACTCGTACTCGTACTCGTACTGCATATTTGTGTGTTTAGATATCTCCGCCTTCAAAACGACCCCGGGATTTATTGAAATCAATAGATCTGCGTCTATATTCAAATGGTTTAGTGAATTGTAGGATACTATAGGAACCTATCGTACTCTGAAGATAAATACGAAGCTATTACTATATATCCCTCGAAAGCCATCGCTCTTCTTTTACTGAACTTTCGCTATCGCGAATGAAGACGAATCGCTGTCTGAAATTCGCTTGAACAAGAATGACATTCCGAGTCGTGAGGATGCTGTTGGATTATTCCTTGAAATATTTTAATAACTTTAGTCCCTCGTTCAATTTTGGAACATACGTTCTCTTAAAGTCTTTCCATTTAGTCCCCTTCCATGGCTAGGCCCATTCCAGAAGTTTATTATGACCGAGTGGTTCCACGACAACAGCTCTTAAATAAGGCTTTACATTGTGTTCCTTTTCAAAACAAGAGGTTGCCTTTGAACATCTGCTTTTTATCGAAGCAATTGCTTATGAATTGCACATTTATTTTTGCCAATATTATCAATTCCAAACTCGTTCTGTTCAGTACGAGATTTGCTGAGAAACTCGTACTGAACGGCTGCTTCGAGTACGAGTTGTGACGGTGATTCCCTCTCAATATGCGTATATCGGTTGCGCAGTTGAAAACTCGTACTCGTACTCGTACTCGTACTGGATCTAAACCTCCCTATTGCTAAGAGTGCATGTTAGAAAATGAAGTGTAGACAACATAAAACGTTGAAAAGATGATATGGCATGACACTTTAATATGATTGTGAAACAAAAATCCAAAGGGTACGCCACATTACATGAAGCTAGAACTTTTCCTAATTAATAACAAACAACCTGTGCGATTCTATTTCTGAAAATGAGAAGAACAGGAAAGACAAGGAATAGGTAAAAGAATTTAATGTCTCAGTTCTGAAGACAATACGAATCGATAAACTATAGAATCAACTTATTGTTTTCAGAATATATGTTAGAGAAAAGAAGATGACCTTATATTTTTCATAAACAGCCAGCAAGCGAAATTAGGTTTTCCTTGACTAGAGTCTTCATTAAATCTAGCTAAAGCTATAACGTAGCGATTTTGATTCGTTGTTCGTTCATTTTCAAGACTGAATGAATTATTTAGCGAGAGAAGCAATAATCAAGTCTGCGAATAATGACTGTGGTTATAAGAAATATCTTTCAAACTGATTATATTTGAGAACAGACACACATTGCAGTTCATAAGTAACTTCGTCGGCTACATCAAATCCAAAGAAAAGAAATTCAACAAAATTATGGAAGACACAGAGAGGGATTTATACATATCAAATTACTGAATCCCATTAACTTCCAACTATCATTAGAGACATCATGCCCCTGATCCACAGAGAAAGCATGGCCCTGGATTGCATTGAAATTTTCCTCTTATAGCATTAAAATCTTTGTTTATTCAAATGCATCTAGGAGCTCTCGTATATTGACTCTTTCATTCAAGAATTTCGTTAATATAAGTAGCTTACCACACAAACTTCAAGGGCAGCTTATGGTAATGATCTATGCCTCATTTTCTAAAAAAAGGAAGGCATACCGTCAAATAAAAGTCAAATAAACGCTTTCAATCTCATTACACATGCAATCCAGCCATTTTGCGCAATTTTTTTTGTGCGAAAGAAGAAAGATTTTAAGATACAATCAATTTTACTAGTTTCAAATTTGCACCTCATTGCAGAAAAGGACTAAAGTGGAACTAAAATTTGCCTTTCTGACACACAATTTACTTACACATCCAAATTGTTTTCATTATATAAATGGGAAGGTACAAAGCATAGGAAGTTAATAGAGGAAACTCCATGATTTAAATGAAGATAGGAAAGAAAGAAGTAAGTGAAATTAATGTGTGAGCAGGTGCTGAATAGAATCGAAGATTTTCCGGCCAGCAGATGGTAGAAAGGGTGTGATATCATGAAGATGTGTAGTGCTTCTTGTGTTAGCATGACATCTCACAGTAATCAAATATTCAAAATATGTCTTGTAGATACCACTTATGCTGTAATGCTGAGTGTAGCTAGAGAAAAATCGTGCCTATGTCATCAAAACCGAAGCACAGGTTAAAAAATATGCCACTTTAAACACATTAGCCACTTTGGAAGAACATTCAATGTGTCAAAAAAGTCCAAAATTACTTAGCTGGTCTGTAACATCAAAAGACTTTGAACAAGAATCGCACCTTACAAACATCACACCTTTTTACCAGATCTGAACTCACTCAATATAGCAATTAATATGAAAACTTTTTGAACCTGCGTAGCAAATGAACACAAACATGGCAAAACCTTACACCAGAACTTTAGCAATAGGCAATTAGAGCATGAATTAGTAAGTATATTTGATTGCGCTCATTTCCACAACATCCGCCTCAGCAATAAAGCTGAGCATACGACTGCGCAGGGCCGTCGAGGCAATTCAGAGACAAAAGACAGTTACCAGACCCTCTGTGAGTGAAGCGAGCAGAAAAGATAGAGGGCCTAGGTATCAACTCCTGAAAACTACTGCTGTTCTTGCTTTATGAGGACCCCCTGACCTTAAGGTCCTAGAACTAACAGGCTCCTGAAGCCTCGATTCCCCTCCCAGTGGCTCTGTTCATGTGATAATTACAAAACTTCGTGAATGATTGGTAATAGCTATAGAATAAAGTGACTACCTTTGCAGGTAGATCAGCAGAGCTCAGAATACAGCCCTGGGTTGTAGCTAAAATCCCCGTTAAAAGGCAACTACGTCAGCTAGACATACTGAAAGTGAAATTTGGATCTAGACAAAAGAACAAGGACCATATGGCAGACGCAGTTGAATAACTCACAAAGGGCATGTGGCCGACAGCGTTTAATACAATATGGCATAAGACGCTGCCGTCTAAGCACGCCGCAACATTTGAACAGGAAGCTCCCAATAGTTTTCTATGACGTACAAAAAACAAAAGTGAAAGGGTTCAAAGCTAGGCACTATACTCTAATGTGCTGGAAGAGAACCAGTGATACCAATAAGACCCAAAAAGTCAACTAATATACCCAATTACTTTGAGAATAACTTTTTAAAGGCAATATCGAGCGCACAGGAAATGGAGTGTAATGAATTGAAAGCAGATGGAGAAACACAATCTAGTCAAACATACGAAAACAAGGTTATCTTGTGCGCTCTGCAGTATGAAATATTCATGCTGCATCGACGCACATCAATATCAAAAGAGTGAGGCAGCATCTGGAATTATTCAGGTTTTTCCCAAGATTGGTATGGGTGCAGATCAACAAGGGCTGGTCAAAACATCTGCCTAAATACAAGCGGATAATAATAATGAAAACTTTAATTTTATATTTCATCTAAACATACAACTGTAAATCTCGCTTTAGAAAGGTAGTCTACAGGTGGCTACTTGGATAATACAAGATATCAATATAAATATATACATATATACATATATATATATATAAATAAATAAATATATATATATATATATATGTAAAATGTAATAATAATAATAATAATAATTATGATCACTCTATTTAAAGTTGGCGCTAAACATAGCTACGTTACAATAAAATATAATGAATCTAATCTAAGCCAACTTAGCGGATTGAAAGATTTAGCTATAGCCACTATCAAAATCTTAGCAAAGACGTCAAAAGATAGTTGGGAATTTTTAGATTTCACTGCCAGGAAAATTCCAGGAGTAAAATTAGTAGAGTAATGTCTGAGATGAACAGAAGAAAGTATATGGATCATGTATATGGTTAAGTTCAAAACAATTTGGGAAAGCCCCGCTTTCAAGACATTATTGAGTAACAAAAGTCACTTAGAATTCAACGCAAAACGCATACAGCACAACAAGTATGACATTAAGTATAAACAGGAACCAAACTACAACCCAATGTTGGCACAATTTTAAGGGTCATTGGACAACAGTGTAACTTGTTAATATGATTCCCTCTGAGTGATATCTGCAAAGGTAGCAAGAACTTGGTAAAATGGAATCTCAGATTGCTTACGAACGAGGTCTAGCCTTCAAAAATTAAAATTCCTTACGCGTTAGTTGCCTATTGAAAAGCATATCAACGAAGTGAAGTATAAACTGAAGAAGAACTACTATTTCTAAAGAAAATTTGCTTCTAGAGATCGGCAATTCTACATTGAAGCTTTTGTGCATAAATTTAATTACAAAACGGAAATTAATTGATGTAATCCCCCAGGTAAATCTTTTTAAAACCATATGCTCTGTTTACTAGGAAATTGTGTAATAAATTATCATTGCCACTAAAATCGTTTGTATAGTATGCAAGAACGTTGAAATAAAGATTTATGCACCTGTAACCACTCTTTCATGCAGCAAAACCTTTGATTTATAATTCCCACATCGAGATTGACTTTAAACGATTCACCAGAAAACGAAGAAGCAATTGGAGATGTACCCTTCTCAGTAACTCTCGCAAGATTGACAAAGATCAAGAAAAGCTGGTTACAAATGTCTCGCAGCTGGGACTAAGTGGTTACTCAATACTTTTTGTTTGAATGCACCTCCACACATGCATGAGAAAATTTATTTAACAAAAGAGTCTGTTGTCTGGATGCATTAAAACATGCATTAAAAAAAGTCGCACAAAGAGACTGCAGTGACAGAATTAGCGTTTTTCACAGGCGCAGCAAAATTAAAATCATAGATATTCTGTGTGAGAGACAATACCCCTAAAATGATGAAGAGAAAAGAAGAGCAATTACAACTGAGAAAATCTTTATACAAAAATATTTAAAGAATTTCAACCAACCTGAACAGAGAAGAAAATCCTTTTGAAAGGAAACATGTTGGGAAAACGTTCTCTAGACCATAATTTCTAAAAGATGTAATTTTGTTTTAAAACTTCTTGTTCATGATAAAATTAAACAAACAAATTTACACCTCTTTATAGGTAGGCAGCTTACAATTGGCTTACCTGAGTAGCAATATATTATATATAAGGTATAATAAAAGTCTCAAAAATTCAACAGTTCCAGATTCAACCAGTATATTTATAACACAACAATAACTTAATGCAAGATAAATACTTCATTTAAAGATGGTATTCCAATCTAGCAAAGCATCAATCAAAGCCAACTAAATAAAATATATAAACATAATATATAAAACATATGTGTTAAATATAGCAGAGTATAAAAAAAGTATAAACAGCACTACTCACTGCTACAAGAAAATATAATGTGAAACAAAATTTTGCACAATCCACAGCTGTAGTCAAAGATTCTAAATACTTAAATTTTTAAAAAATCTTTACTAATGAAGATACTAGGGTTACTAGTGAGGGGTAACTCTTATGACTTCAAAGTAGCCAAACACAATAAAACAGGGCATTCATGGATTTGTTAATTAGCAAATAGACTGTACAAATCGTGTTATTATGCGTTGGAACAGGAAGTGGTATTAAATGTAAATCAATTTATCTACTATTCGTCACAAAAAAAGAATATACTAATGAGGTAGAGAGAAATATCAAATCATGAACTTGAATTATAGCTTGTAACTAATGAGGAAGAGAAGGGAGAGAGTACTTTGGCCAAGAACAAAAAATTATTCTATTTTGAATAGATATAAAATGTATGGAAAGCGTGAAAAGCAGAGAAAGACTTGAGATACAGAAATCAGAAAATTATAATTTCGTATATTNTACCGATAAGGAAAATGCTTTGAAGCTACTTGTTAGATTGTAGAACACATATTTACTTATATCTTTAATACATATTTAATTATTAGACAATATTTAGTATTGATACTAAATAGAAGAAAAACTATTTGTATATACCTCTTTGTGTGTAGTTGAACGTTCAAGACTCAGCCGCGATTTGAAAACCAAGGAGATACCAAACTCTTAAAAGGAATTAATTAAAGATTCATCATTCCGCAATGGTTTGCAATAATAGCGGTTTAGCACGGGATTTATTTACAAGCTTTAAAATATGCATGTTCTTCCAAAATTGTTGTTGATATGGACAAAATTTGAAGTATAAGAGTGTAGAGGTTCCAGCCAATAAAATACACTAGAATAGGCCATGTACTTATCTTGGTGGTTCGCTCAGTGAAACAATGTTACAATCAATCTCAGAATTCAAAACAATAGCTATTGAACATTAACACACAACTGACATAATTCAGATTAGCACAAGAACTAACTACGATGTTTGAAATCTTTATCAACAGCAATGTTTCAACAAATTATTCAAGGTGGCTACGTCCATCTTTACAGCAGCTGTGGTAGGAATGTTTGTCTACGCACATGTAAATACAAATGACACAAACTTTCCCCAATTTTAGCAATAGAATGGCTATATCAAATAGTACTCTCTAATACCCACTTTTATATATACATGCAGTTAAAAATCTACAAAACACTAACAACACTAAAAATTTAAAAGACGATAGTGCAAGGAGCATGGAAATGCATTGCAACCCTGCAATTGTTATATATAACATACTAATAAACGTAAATACAAAAATAAATACAAACAAATACAAAAACAATTACTAACAGGAGATTACAAACTCGTCAAAGTGACCACTCCAAAAAGCAAAACCCGAGGTTTACGTTGTCGAAAACAATCGTCAAAAACAATGAATTATGTTAAACTGAGTTTAAATCGAACATGAATTACCCACTTGTTGCTGCTCACCTTTTCCCAAACGATAAATCACAGACACAGCGTATACAACGGACAAGATCCACAATGTTTTAAGTCTGCATCAATTACTATATGCTTTTAATGTGAAGCAAAATTTAAAATTCGTCCTTGCTGTGCACATAATTGAGGAAAAACAGACACCATACTGGCTGCTGATTTTAACAGCACAATATTTTCCATTGAATTCAATGCTGACTAAACATGGCACCACACTGGTTTTACTACCAGTTGGGATCTGATGCTAATCGAGATTCTGAAGTAACCTAGCTGGTATATTAAAACTATTGAAAAATACAATCAGCAAAATCTCATGTTGTTTTATTGCTATCAGTGAAAATAACAAATGTACAAAAGCTAATAGTTTAAAAAAAATAAGAGAGTTGATCAAAATGCTAATTAACGAGCAAATAGTTAACAAAACGGCCATATTTGCGTTTAATTTGTAGCTCATTTCTGCTCAAAAGAACAGCTGCAAGATAAAACGGATGATCATTTCTTTATGAATATAAGAACTTAGGACAATCAGAACAAGCTTCAATCGTTGCCAAATCCTTTATAAACATTCTCTGTTGATGCATAAAGGCGGTGGCAGATATGTGCTAGGTCACTGGGGAGGAGAATACCCTACATTCTATTTGGGATGAACAGTTTATATGCTGATGACTTGATCAGCTTCCCAAAACGTATCACAAAAAGAGCCATAGGCCATCAATCAGATGTAATTCCAAACAGACAAAATAATATTTAAGTCTCAAACAAGTTCCAAGATATGAGACTCAGAAACATCGCACATCATTACNCTAAACGATTGGTTAAGGGAACATAGATTTATGTTGATGATTTAATTAGCTCTCGATAGCGAATGACAAAAGAATATCTCCCTATAAAACTATTGGATGCAGCCCAGAGCGAACAAATCAATGTTCAACTCTAACAAAAACTCCAAGGTTTGCGACTCAGAAGCATCGTACAGCATTACCAGAAGACTGGTAAGAGTTTTCGGAGAAAAGCAACAGGAACGACAAGGACAGGAAAACTGTAAACAGTTATGCTAGGCTCAAACTATAATGAATAAGAAATCTATAAAAAAACAGCAGCTAAATCACAGGGTTGTAAATAAATTCGTAAATGCTATGTATCCCATCTTACATCTCTCTATGCTTAAATGAAAAGTGAATTTACATGACTCAAAGAAAATAAAGGTTTGTAAATAGCAAAATGAAAATGCATTGAATTTAGATCTTCTCGTATGACGAATGATTATAAAGAAATCCATGAGCCATCAGCGCTCCATTTGCTCAATTCTCTGTGCTTCAAATGCATTTTTCCGTTCACTTACTTGAAAAATAAATAAATAAAATGTAAATTAAAAAATGCTCTAATATAGAATTAAATAAAAGGTAATTTAAACCCATGGGGAGGCAAAAGTATGTGATTGATTTTTAAAAACAATGATGAAAGTTGCAAATTCATCAGTTAG
>OLMO02000003.1:11281740-11294614 GCA_900291935.2 Cassiopea xamachana | reverse complement strand
CCTTGTTGTGCGCCTGCACGGTGTTGCTGTTTGTTTCATATTTTGCAGTTTTCGCAGCCTGCCAATTCCATTTTCACGCAGCAACCCCAATTTTAGCAGCACTATTGGGGTTTATATTGCTAGCATCTTCCCCCGGAGAAAATCGTGTAAAGTGATTTTGGCCCCGAAGCCCGAAGAGGTTGGTTACCCCTAATGTAGACGATCAAGTCCATTACCTCGTTATAGTAGCTTAGGGAACTTGTTGGGGAGGGGAGTAGACAACCCCAATTCGCCAACAAAGAAGATTTCCCTCGAGCGTTCTTAGTAATAGACGGTGGATTTGGAGGACAAAAATTATCAATGTGCTGACAGATGTTATCAGCTTGTTAACTGTTGGGGTGTTGTACTCCGCGTCCCCCTTTAGCTACGCCGCTGTGTGCTGGTATCATATGCAAGAGCTGTTTGAATAACTGTTTGAATATTATCTCCAAGTTTTACTATCTAAGATTAAATTGCACTATCTCTTGAGTTTTTGCAGTCTTTCACCATCGTATAGATTTTATTTCTCCTATTGTACCTGTACCATATTTGTTCATAAATACATAAGATATTATCCGTTTTAATCTTTATTATACTTCCTTGTTTCGTGACTGTCTACATTTCGTTCTTTTACGGAAAAGCTTGCAGTTTATTTAAATGAATCTCTTCAACCAATTAGCTGCAAAACAGGTTTGCGGGGAAGGAGGTTGTGGAAGCTGTGTCGTCACAATTTCAACAGATGATCCAATTGCCCACCCTGAATCAATTTCTGCTGTGAATTCTGTAAGTTTTGTAGTAGTTATTGTTTATTACCTTTTCTGGTTGATAAAGGTAGTGACTTTTGAATTTATGTTTTGAATCAAGTGATAAGCCGATAGGTCTAGAAGTATTTTTCAATCGCTTCTTTGATTGGATGGCTAAATCTTTGCTTGATTGAGTGATTGATTGATTGACTGATTGATTGTTTGCTGGGTTGGTTGACTGACTGATTGATTGATTGATTGATTGATTGATTGATGTACTACTGCTGTTTCTTCAATCTAGTGTCTTCAGCCTATCATTTCTCTTGATGGATGTCATGTCATAACTGCAGAAGGAATTGGTGGGTAAGTATGCCTTTTCCAAAATGCTAAACGTCTTGAAGTACTCGCGTCTCTTGTTTCATTATCGTTGCTACAATGTCTATATGTTATTCATAGGAAGAAGAATGGATTTCATCCACTTCAGAATGTCTTTGCAGAGAAATTTGCTGCCCAATGTGGATATTGTACTCCTGGAATTGTAATGAGTAGTTTTAGGTAAGAAGCTGGTATCGTTTGTCCTGCATTTGTGGGTTATTTTATCTATAGAATGAGCGAGGTAGCATGGCGGTTAGAGCGCATGCCTCCCATGCGGAAGATCTACGGCTCGAGCCCGACTGGATGCCCTGACTGAACGCTCGCTCACTGTTCACCCATCAGCAAATGGGCACTCAGTGGGAACACTGGGGAGATAAAGATGGCGAGGAAAGGAACTGGCCACCCTACCTCACATGCCGGTAGCTCAGCATAAGTGTCCTCTCTACCAGGCACTCCCCTACGTACGATAGTATACGGGACTACCTTTGCTTGTTACTTTATCTATGGAATTCAAAATTCTAAACATCCCCGTCCTATTTGCGGTATTTCTTAAATTATGGATTAACCAATAAGCGTATGGTTTTGTATAGAACTCTCACCCTTTGCAGTAGCTTGTGTGGAAAAAGAAGAAAGTCTTTAAATAAGTCTGTGTTGAAAGGAGAAGCTAGATTAGGTATTACAAGGTACCATTAGTACAAAGAGTATGTTGTTATTACGTCATGGAATACTAGCGCGAATGAAATGACCGTGCTGAGGATTATTTGAAGGAGAAGGAAGAAAATTGTGAATGAATGGAAGATTTGAATAAAAGTAGTAACAGTGGCAGAATTTCTACAAATTGTAACCACAGCAGTTGCATTGTAAGTCAATTAACCATCAATATATTTTGCACAGTCCTTCATGTTGTGAACATTATCATTAAATCATTTGCTGGTTTGTTTCTATACTGTTCACATTTACTTTAATGATATTTTGTCCTTTTATAGCTACATTGCAAACAGTGATAACAAAAGATCTAAAGAAGAAATTGAGAAGTGTATCGATGGGAACATTTGCCGATGTACTGGTGAGGAGAAGAGAAGACGTTTTCATTCATTTTCATTCACTACACGTTCTTTTATAAGAAAACCTTCATTTTGCTTGAGCCTCAATTTTTTTAATTTTTCCCGAAATTGAGCCTGAGATTTTCTTAACTTCTTCTTAACTTTTACTGAAATAAACTGTCTAGAATGGTATACACTTTCGTTATTAATATTGTGTACTTGAATTTGAATTCCATCTTTAACATTTTGAATGCAATAACGACGAAATACCGATTTTTGGCCAATGAAAACACTAAATTTTTGAAATTGAGCCTCTTGATTTTCTTACAATATTCTTAAGATTTTGACCATTTGAGCCTCATTTTCTTATAAACTTTTTTCTTATAAAAAACCTGTATTCATTTACAATTCATATATTTATAGTAGCAGTCACTACTAGAGCCAAAACTGAATATAAGTACGAGGTATATAATATAGAATACTATGATTTAGAAAAGTATAATATAGTACAATGTAATGTAATATAGTAAATGATATGGTACAGTACAATATCAGATAATGTATTGTAACATAGTATAATATAGCATGATATGATATAACATTGTGTAGTATAGCATAAATTGATATAACATAGTGTAATGTAATATAATATGATATAATATAGTATAATATAATATAATATAATTTAACATAATATAATATGATATAATGTATATAATACGTATACTACGATGTAATTTAAAGTATAATATAGTACAACTAATTTAAGATAGCAATTTAAATAATGTAACATGATGTAATATTTTATAATTTAGCATAAGATAATATAATATAGTACAATAGGATATGATATAATATGAAATAATGTAATTGACTTGTATATTATAATTTAATATAATTAAATTTAGTATAGTATACTCAAACTGATGTGTATATTTCTTTATAGGCTATAGACCAATATTGGATGCCATAAAATCCTTCTCCACTGATAATGGAGCTGTTGATATTGAGGTAGTCTATTGACATATGATGTTAATATGAAAATATTTAGTAGTGATACTTGGTTATCTGCATTCACATTGCTACAAATGAACGGTGGAAAAAAACTCAAAGTATATCAGTTTTGTTATTTAACTATTGAAAAATGTTTTATATTTCTAGCGTATTTTTTCCCTTCAATTATTGCAGGATTTTCATAACATCAAAAGTTGCCAGAAGAATTGTCTGAATTCAGAGGCAAGAGTAATCAAGTACAATCTTGAGAGTCAAAATGATTGCAAATGGTACTGCCCTTCTTCCTTGTCAGACCTGTTTGCTCTTATCAAAAGTCTTGGAGAAAGCAACAAGTCGTTCAGACTGGTGGCTGGTAACACCAGTGTTGGGATTTATAAAGATAATAGCCCATACCATGCCTATATTGGATTGAAACATGTCAAGGAGTTTAGAGAGAAAAAGGTAAACTAAATATTATTATTTAGAATTAGAATGTTCGTAGAGTTATGCAAACTTTTATACTTGTTTCCAGCAGTCTTTCCATGGATACAAATGTGTTTTCCATCCTTCGTAATAGAAAATATTTTCACTGTTCTTGCTTTAATTTGGTAGTTTTTATTGAACGAGGACTTTCTCTCCTCAGATATCGGACCATGACATGGAGATTGGTGCAGGTTTAACTCTTACAGAAGTAATACGCCTCCTTCAAGACCATGCCCACAAATCAAAATCTTTTGATGCAATCAGAGAGCATCTTGGAAAGGTATTTATTGTGCAAATAACGCTGTATCACTTAGTATAACTTCAGTTCAGTTCAGTTCAGTTCAGTTCAGTTCAGTTCTCTCATTTTACAATTCTACTACATACAGATAAATCAGAAATTAAAAGAAACAAATGACAACAAACAGAAAATCTAGAATAACTCAAATTTAAACACATTAATAAAATTTCAATAAGTTTATATGCAGGGAATTTTTTAAGGAGGGTTCCTTTCAATAGATAAACTAATCGAGGAGATGACACCCCCTGTTTTCAGAATATATTCAAAACTTGCTTATATATTAAAATTTAAAGAAACTGGGAAATGAATGGGCAAAACATGAATGTGCACTTAGGTACAACCAAGTACTCTAAGAGCATTTCAAACGACAAAGTACCCTAAAGCAATTTCTAAGCCGGATTTTGCTATTGTTCATAGTTTACTATCATGTTATTTTATTTTGATTTCTTTCTTTTCAGATTGCCTCTTTTCCACTAAGAAACGTAAGTACTTTATTTTGTATAAAAGTACTTTATATAGAATCTTTGATATTAAAGATTACCTTTGCATTCCTTTTAATTCTATATTTCTCATGTTATGAACATATAGATTTAGTAAGTTAGTTTCCATATAGAGAGCTCATACGTCATCGTAATTACGAAAGAATACAGCATATACAGATAGTTTACCACAGTGCTGTTAATTTCTGTATTCCAATTCCATTTTAAACTTTTCAGGATCTTCATTGAGAATTACAATGGCTACATTAACATATTGGTTAGATTGGTTTAGTATTTTACGAAGATCCACGTAGCATCAAAATATCACATTTTTATGGAAAAATTGCTGTGTACGACTAAAATATATATCATATTCCTCATCTTACACAGTTTATTGTTTAAGAAACCACTTTACAAGCAACCAAGTACTAGACGGCCAAAAATTTAAGAAACTTTTAGAACTACAATAAAAAAGCTAAGAAATTTTAGACAAATAGTACGTTGAATCGCTACCTGGTTCAACGTAAAGCTCAACCAAAGCAATGTGAATATGACATTGTCTTAGAATTTAACTCGTACTGACGCATTTTGTTTGTTATAGGGCAAAGAGTCTGCTACATTCACCTTCTGCGTACGCATTGACAGCAATTTAGTTCGCTAAATTAAGAAACTTTTAAGAAACTTCTAGAACTAGAATGTGGCCAAGAATTAAGAAACTTTTAGTACTAGGCCTTGAGCTAGGTTTCTTATAAAAAAAACATGTATATTATTTCAACAAACAGAGCAATTCCTAGAAGTCCAAGAACTGTCGAGAATATGACTTGTTTTTGCCTTCAATACTTGCTTTATTAGATTTAAGATTTAAGCTTTCTATATATTTCATTAATTTGGTGTGAATGTGCATTATCTTTAGGCTGGTACATGGGCTGGCAATTTAATGCTTTTTACTGAAGACAAACACTTTCCATCTGATGTTTACATCATTTTCTCTGCAATTAATTGCAGATTGCGGATAGGTATGCCTTTTCTTTTTATTCTCGTAATCCTTTTATGTTTTCACCGCAAAATGTTGTTGTGTTTTGTAGCTGCCATGCTTAGTTCCTTTATTTAATATCCCAATCTGTTTCTCACTTACAGTGGTGTCCCGCATATATGAAGCAAAAAGTTAAGAAACGCAGACTCTGATCACAGAATTAATTCTCAAAACAATACTCTCTTTTATAAGGAAGTGGTGAAGGTCTGAAGCAATGCTTGCTTCTTGTTGTAAAGCATTTTTGTATATTAAGCTTTTGAAAAATATAGCAATACATTAATGCTTTACAAACCGCTTTCCTTTTACACAATATTTATCAGTCTATGCAGTACTACTAAGCTGATCAATGGTATAGCATGGCCTTGCTAATAAGAAACTTTTCCCTGATTTGAAGTTCACATCTCCTTTTATGGGCGAGGTAGCATAGCGCGTGCCTCCCGTGCGGAAGGTCTATGGTTCGAGCCCGACTCGATGCCCTAACTGAGTGCTCGCTCACTGTTCACCCAGCAGCAAATGGGTACCCAGTGGGAACACTGGGGAGATAGAGGCGGCGAGGAAACGAACTGGCCACGCTACGTCACATGCCGATGGCTGAGGATAAGTGTCCTCTCTAACAGGCACTCCCCTACGTACGAAAGTATATGTGACTACCTTTTTTTATCTCCTTTTATAAGAAGCACATCAGACTTGAAATTAAAAAGGCGGAGTACTACAGTAATCACCTTTAGGCCCAAATGGCTCTAGCAGTATTTTCCGCACTTAGCACATTTTGCTGTCCTAAATGATTACAATTTTATTGTAATTGTATAATTTTTTTCGCAATTTCACGACAATTTGTTGGCTTTTTCGATCTAACGGACCTTAATTGAGAATTTACAAGATCTGTTACTTTGTTGACAGCTGATTTTGCTGGTTCCATTTCATCGGTGACACTGGATGAATTTANATTGAATTGGATTTAAGAACGAAGGTAAACTCTATTAATTCTGTTAAATGTCATAAGAAACATCTTTGCCCACCGGTCTTTTTTCTGCATTGACAGCAATATCTTTGTTTGATCTGAAGTGGTAATAGAACTTTTTCTGATTAACTTTGATTTGACATTCATTGATTAGTTGCGTGTTTCTGTTTATTGTTTGTAAAAATAACCATTGTTTGCTTGAAATTGAGATTGAAAGGTGTATCCAGTCATTTTTGAATTTCCTTCTTGGTTAAATTCTTTCTGAACTTCCTTTCTTAATAGCATCTGCCCCCTTATTCATCGAAATATATTGTAAATATTTTCTGCAAGGAAGTGGTCTTTACTGTGTATATTTTTCGGATTTTATGATGGAACTTTTTACTGTATGTTCATGTTATTTATTAAAAAAATTCTCCTTTGCAAAAGATAATCATCTCGGCGAAAATTTCATTCTGCAAGGATGACGAAACTGTTCAATGCTACACCATCATGCCTCGAAAGCAGGTTCATTCTTTTAAATGCTTTGTGCATCAAATTCAATCTCACTTTATCGCTTTTTTCTTCCTTTCTGACAGATTTATCTTGTTATCCTTTTCCTACTTCACGATACATTATTTGATTTGAGTAACTACTTTTGATGAATGAGCCAAGAAAACCTTTTCTANATTGAATTGGATTTAAGAACGAAGGTAAACTCTATTAATTCTGTTAAATGTCATAAGAAACATCTTTGCCCACCGGTCTTTTTTCTACATTGATAGCAATATCTTTGTTTGATCTGAAGTGGTAATAGAACTTTTTCTGATTAACTTTGATTTGAAATTCATTGATTAGTTGCGTGTTTCTGTTTATTGTTTGTAAAAATAACCATTGTTTGCTTGAAATTGAGATTGAAAGGTGTATCCAGTCATTTTTGAATTTCATTCTTGGTTAAATTCTTTCTGAATTTCCTTTCTTAATAGCATCTGCCCCCTTATTCATCGAAATATATTGTAAATATTTTCTGCAAGGAAGTGGTCTTTACTGTGTATATTTTTCGGATTTTATGGTGGAACTTTTTACTGTATGTTCATGTTGTTAATTAAAAAATTTCTCCTTTGCAAAAGATAATCATCTCGGCGAAAATTTCATTCTGCAAGGATGACGAAACTGTTCAATGCTACACCATCATGCCTCGAAAGCAGGTTCATTCTTTTAAATGCTTTGTGCATCAAATTCAATCTCACTTTATCGCTTTTTTCTTCCTTTCAGACAGATATATCTTGTTATCCTTTTCCTACTTCACGATACATTATTTGATTTGAGTAACTACTTTTGATGAATGAGCCAAGAAAACCTTTTCTANATCCTTCTCTAGAATTCATATGGGTATGTCAACGCAGGATTTTATGCACAATTTGATGATGGTGAACTGCGCTTTAAAGGAAAACCTAGACTGTATTTTGGAGGCATTGGATTGAAGAGAGTAAGTACTGAGGATGCAGACTCCTTTTGTAGTCCCACTCACGTTTAGCGGCATATTCATCTTTCCCTTCGTTTATTTACTCAACTCCTTTTTCATTCTTAAGACTAGATGGTTATATGATGTCACTGAATGCGATTTGTGTTGTTGTTTATTGGAATAGGCCTAGTTCATTTTCAATTAATGAATTTTGTAGTATGGCTTGTTTTTAATTTATTATTGAGCATCCCATTCGTTTCAGAGATGTTTTCAATCGTTTCGTTTGCTCCCAATTTTGCTGTGACTATTTTATTCTAAGAAGTCCGTTCATCCTTTCAAGTAGNGATGATCATCACTTTTTTAGACCAAGGCAATTGAAGCTGAGAATTTCTTGGCGGGAAAGATCCTTAATGAAGGAGTTTTGAAAGGTGATATTTCGTTGATTTTTCTCTCTCGAAAGAAACGTTGTAATGGTGCTTTGCAGGTTGAATGGAGACATCAGACGAACCCATAGTGGCATCTTGAAGTGCTTTGTACAGAATGAAAATATACTGACACTGATCAATGTTGAAAGAACGCTTTATTGAAGCCGTGTTTCTGAACTTCACACCTAGGTACTCTTGTCTCTTACAAGACATATCTTATGTTTTTGCTAATCCTTCAGATGCCGCAAGCAATCAATATATAGTCTTCACTTAGTTCAATTTGGTTTTATGGTACTATTTGCTTTCAGATGCTTTGGGTTTAATTCAAAATCAGCTGGAAGAATACCCGTCAAATAAGATGGTAAACTTTGACTTTTGCAAGAAAGCAGCTGGGCATCTCTTCTACAAGGTAAATATTGTTCAAGATTTATTGTACAAACATATTGTTTGATCTTACTAAATGTTCATTAGAGTGCACTGTATTTTTTTACTTGATATGAACTTGTTTGAAGTTTGAAATGAAAGGCTAACTTATTGAATTAGCAATTGTTCTGGAATTATATGCAACATTGCAAGGAAATCTCCACTAGTCAATTTTACAACTACTTCACGTAACAATCTTGATGATCATCGCATTTATGATTCCGTTTTCATTTCATGTTTTATAATAAATTTTTCATACGATGGTATCTATCAATGATTCACTTTCAGTGAAGAGTTTAACAAGTTTGCTTCCTTTCATCTTTCTCCTTGTTTACCTCATCTTTCCATTCTTGATCCATCATAAACGAATATTAATGGATCTATTAATACATAAATATTCATTAGATATTTACTCGTGAATATTTTAATACATGTATGAGGAAGTACTTCATTGTACGACCCGTATAGAGCTATGAGCACTTGTACGCGTTGTTGCACATGACCGATTTTCTTCTTCAATTTTTAAGATTGTGTTTGAGTACAATCACTATTTTTGAGTTTATGCCTCCACAGAGAACCGTTCTGCATATTTCCAGTGTCAGAATTTTAAAGTACTTCTAGGCCTTCTAAATGCTCTACGACTATCTTGATCATATGTTGAAGAATATTGTCTTTTATAAGTCATACCTCTTGTTTTTTTGAAGTTTTGCGTTCAACTATTGAAAGACAAAATACCATCAAGAATTCTCAGTACCATTCATTCCACTTTACCTTCCTCGTCCTCGGGGGAGCAAACATTTCATCAATCAGAAGACGAAAGTTCAATGGTACATAAGCCATATCAAAGGATCGAAGGAAAATTACAGGTATGTACCATTCTTAGTATTGCAAAGTTAAAATTCTGTGGACATGATGTCATACTTTGCTGTCGGTAATGCCACGCAATATACATAGTATGTCTTCAAATTTATCATCATTTTGCTAGAATCTCCTTTTCAATTGCATATATTTAATTACCAGGCCTCAGGTGAAACGCAGTTTATCAGTGATTTACCAACTCGCGAAAATGAAGCCTTTGCTACATTTGTGTTGTCAACGGTGGTAAGTGTCGTTAGCATGCATCATCTGTACTATTTATGGTAATTATGCTAGAGCTTGAAACATTTCAGCTCGCGTTCTTCCATTTACTTCTGTATTTGTTTCTCTCCCTTCTGATAAACACAGTGGCGTAGCGTGACCTCTGCGACTGGGTATTCTATCATAAGTTTTTTGGGTGCGGCTGGGTGTGGCTTCTTAAGGCTGGGTATAATTATGTTAAAACACGTTAATATTGTTAAGAACTTTAGCATTCCTCTCAATAATGACAGGCTAACGTGGAAATTTCATGCAATTATGAATGGCTGTATTGAATTTTAGGCTTTAAGGGGATAAGCTTTTTCAGAATAATATTTTTCTGATATCCCAGGGTATTCACTGAATACCTTGCATACCCTGACGGTACGCCACTGAATAAGCATACCCGCCAATAGTTAAAAGCAGCTTTTGCAACCCCAAAAATTGGGCCTTATTGAAAATTTTTGGGAAAACCCAAGAGTACACTCTGAGCCAATCTAACAGAGATTCATTTTAGAATGCTGGATTGTAGCAAGGCGGAAACCTATGTCCATCATGAAACATCGTTAGTCTAAAATGAAGAATTCAAGACTCTTTTTGTGTCAAAGGTAGATATTTGAAGTGAAAAGAGGTTATTAATTTAACTGTTAATAACTATTTGTATATTTTTGACTGGAAAATATTTGCAATTGTTTCCTCTGCAGGGAAATGCTAAGCTAGGAGACATTGATATCACTGAAGCAAAGGTATGCTTGATTGCATTTGATCGATTGTGTTTTCATTCGGAAAAACCGAAGTCATTGTTTTGAGCTCAATAGATGCTGCTACGTCTTTTTATGGGTCAATAGAATAGCACATCCCATATCATTGGCTATTGTTATTTTTCTTCATTATCTTGGTGCCTCTTGATGATATTTGGATATCTTTGTACAAGTTCCCAAATATTCTTGTTAGTCATTTAAAGAACTGTAACATGTCAAAGCAAATAAGTACTCGAGCAACCTTGGTATTCATTTTATCTCATTATTTGGATAATATGACTTATGTTTAGTATCAGCATCTCAGAGTCAATTTACATGGACACATCATTAGCGAAATAATTGTTGAAGTCATTTTTGTTTAGTTAAATTACTTGAGTGATAGCTCAGTTTTGATTTAGGCCCATCCTGGATTCATTGCATTCATAAGTGCCAAAGATATTCCTGGCACCAACAATTGGAGATCACCACCAAACGAGCTTGAGGTATCTCGTATGTCTTACTGAGTTTATTACTTGCAGCCTTATTCACGTTTTACTCGCATTATTCGCGTTTTAATCGCGTTTACTCGCGTTTTACTCGCGCTCATTCGCGTTTTGCTCGCGTTTATTCGCGTTTTACTCACTTTTTTATGGTATTTGCAGCTTGCTTTGTATTTTAGTATTGCCATTGCCATCTACCAACCTTTTCTCTGCAGATCTTTGCAACCAAGGATATAGGTTACCATGGACAGCCACTTGGGCTAATAATTGGAGGTTTGATATGGAAATTCATGATCTTTTTCCTGTTTTTACATTTTCTGGATCTCCAGCAATTCTTTCTGGAACATAATCATATGTATTAGAAATTTTCAATTATACAGCCATACATTATTGTTTTTTAGCTGTTTTCTCTTAAAAAAATTTCAAGTGATTATTTTTCAAACCAAAGTTTTGGTTCCAGTTTTCGTAGGCTACAAGAATCATTCTGCAAACGATTTGCCATAGCTCATATTTATTAACTTCCTTCTAGATACACAAAGAAATGCGCAGTTTATTGCGAAACTTGTGAAAGTGAAGTACAACGATGTGAAAAAACCAGTCACTAGTCTAAGGGAAGCGATTGCCCTTCAGCAATTCCACGAGCCTCGCTTTCGCACAGTTTCAATTGGAGACACTGAAGGTACTTATTTTGCTCCACATTATCCTTTTCACAAATTTGTTCTAGAACCTTCTTAGTTCAATTTTCTCTGTGTTTTGACGAAGCTTTTGATGTTGCGCGTTCCTCTCCTCTTCAGAAGCGTTCAAGTCATNTGTGATCATATTATTGAAGGTGACTTCGAATCTGGATCACAGCATCATTTTTACATTGAACCACAGGTAAGAAGTCTCTGCTATGTATTTGTGTATTTTGGTTTGTGCCTGTAATTATCACTGTAAGAATTTTGTTGTTTTTGCGAGTACTCTTCGGTAATTATTGCTTTTAAATCCTGTTTTTAAACAATAAATATTCAGAGTTAATTTTAGGCTTGCTTGGTTGTGCCAAATGATGTTGGATTTCAAGTATTCAGTACAACACAGTGTTCAAGGCTTGTGCAATTCTACGTTTCACGTGCTCTTGGAGTGAAGGCAAGCAGGTTGGTGCTAATAAAGATGTCGCTTCTGAGATTCGCTTTATGTTGATGGCTGTCTTCTCTTCGTTCAATTTCCCGTCTACCATTGGATTTCCTCTAAAGCAGTGGAACATAATCATAATATAATCTTAAACATAATCCTTGACATCGTTTTTGTTTTCGTTCTTCATAGCATCGAGGTTACTGTGCCTCGGCTTGGTGGTGCGTTTGGTGGGAAGATTGAGTACCCATCAGGCATTGCTTCAGCTGTTGCAGTAGCAGCCAATGCATTAAACAGGTGAAGTGTTCTATGTTGATTTATCTCCTTAAATGTGCAAGATCAGTCTGTTCAAGATAAAGGCCTGCTTCGGCCAGTCAACCCTTAATGGATTTGTATTTAACATGCTTCTTGGCGATATCAGATCAGTTACACGCTTTTTTTATAAGAAAGTTGTTAATAGGAAAGTAGTATTTGGCTGCTGAAAAAGTTAAGACAGTTCAAAACAGGATGTTTCAGAATCAAGAAAGTTTTATAGTGTTTATGTATCTAAAAGTCGATTTACCCGTGTACAAGATGTGACTTATGTGATATTGGCTATCCGCTAACAGTTTAACTTCTGTTATTTGCTAAGATTTATTATCATTTCATGTGCACATGGAGCTTTTTCACTTTCTGTTATTGTGCATGCGCAAAACA
>OLMO02000003.1:11227680-11271060 GCA_900291935.2 Cassiopea xamachana | reverse complement strand
TATCTATCTATCTATCTATCTATCTATCTATCTATCTATCTATCTATCTATCTATCTATCTATCTATCTATCTATCTATCTATCTTTCTATCTATCTATCTATCTATCTATCTATCTATCTATGCATCATCAATCTTCCTTCATTCTTTGGGCGAAAATGACAGTTCAGAGGTGAATTTGCATTATTGTGAAGTTACCATTATGACCCAAATTTAAAAGAGAGCTGTTTTTTGATATTATATCTTCTGAAAGTGCTTCTACAAATGTTTTAGAGCGTCACCTGTAGAGAAACTGCTAGTATGGATTTTGAAATAAAGGATATCAAAATTTAGAAAGTCTTTTTTCTCCGCCAAAAATCTCTCATCAAATTAAATTTTGTAGACTTTGAAAAGTCTCATCCTTGAAATGGTAGAAGGCTTCAAGCTAGAATTTTGTAATACTTACATCTTACATACATGAAAAATGTCTAGAGTCTTTATCCTCTACTAGCTGCTAACTATGGTTACTTTCTTCTTTTCAGATGGACCTGCAACTCCTGACAAAATTCAAAAACTGTGTCAAGTAGACGATCAATCTTTGACTTTTGCTTAGATGTTTTTATCTTTTGACTCGCACCAGATTGACAAGATTCAAATTCAGTATCATTATCTCGCCTCGATTCAAATTTGATTGTACTTTACATTCACACGTGACCAGTGGCGGTGTCACGGGGGGACTAGGGAGGACATGTCCCCCCCACTTTTCACCAAAATAACTTTTTCTGATTCGTCCAAATGTGATGAAAAAGTGTTAGGGGGATGAGAAAAATCCAGCAAGATTTTGAAATGGGTGTGGGAACGAGATTGCACAATAATATAAGGGCGTTGCACCCACAATCCCCCCTATTCTGCGATGACTGGCACCGCTCCTTCCGGTAACTTTTTTTACCATTAATATGCATTGCAAATTACTGCTTTTATTGAATCTTAGAATATATACAATACTTCATTAATGAATGATAAAAATGAATTTGACAGACAAATAAAAAGATGTTTTTATGAGATTGCGTTTGTTTCTTTTGTCTTGCTGCTTTAGCCGATTGGCTAATGAGTCATGTCTCCACGCATATGTCGTGTGAAGAATTTCTGGAAGAGTAGACCGCTGTGGTGGAAATTGTCATGTATAGTAAAGTTTTTGTTAAGAAGGTTACTGTATGACAGTCAGTACGATATTCATTTTGCAAAAATCCTTTCTGTCTTGTATCACTTGCTATTCGATAAAAGTGGTGATTCCCTGCAATGCCGCAATGATACCCGTTACTGATGATGATGATGATGATGATGATGATGATGATGATGATGATGATGATGATGATGATGATGATGATGATGATGATGATGATGATGATGATGATGATGATAATGATGAAGATGATGATGATATTTGATATATGCTCAGAGTTGCTTTATAAAGAAGTACAATTGTTTTCATGACATTACAAATTGCATTTTCCATGCCATAGCCTTTACTATCCACCCAGTCTTTCAAGCTTCATTGAAACACAAAAGATATTGCAATTTACAATAGCAAATCCCTGAAATTGTAAACACCCCCCTCGAAGGAGTCATTTGCTGCCACACTCATTTTGTTATCTACATTGCACTGTTAGTAATTTGCGGAATGCTTTCAAAAACAGAAATAACAATCTTGACGCTCTGATTTGGCATCTTTTCCCATGATGTAAAGGACCAACGCTTTTTTACAATAGAGGTCTTTCAGGAACTAACGTTATTGGTATAGTAAAATTTCAACAATACCCCTCGGATAATATACAGTAAGAAAAGAGTTTATTTTAAAGCCTTTATAACTTACAAAGAGCTCATAATTTTACTAGAGAGCTTATTCTCCTATTGGTTACTGCTTTTTTAATCTTGCGAAGTTTAGAAGTCAAGAAAATCGCCTTGTTATGAACGGTTTTCAACTCTAACTCCATCTGAAATAGTCGATGCAGCCTCGAATTGAAAAAATCTCGTATTCGATAAAGCCGTTATTTCAGTCGCGTTCCCAAGCAACAAGGAAGACCACTACAACATGAATATAAGACTTCCTAGCATTATAGTTTGAGATTGTTTTATACTTCAAAATGGTGATATTTGTAGCAGATTTAGTGAAATTTGGAATGGTTAGATACTGCTCGCAATAGAAAGCGGTACTGGAAGAACAAAGAATTGTTGTTACTTGAAATATATTACTTCGAAATTGGCCATCAATACAGACTCACGTAGGCCATGTCCCGCATCGATCCTGAACAGCTAAAGGCAAGGCTAATTGCAAAGCCCATGCTAACTCAGAGCCCTGGCACATTCAAATTTACACGTCCCACGCCAGTTCAACGTAAAAAGGTAACAATTTTTATCCTCTTGTAAAGCAAACAGTTTAACGTATAATAGGCCTATTGAACATGTCCGAAGTGATTCTAATGTTCTCTCAAAACATCTTTAACAGCATCTGGTTATCTCCACCCAAGCTGTTAAAATGAACGGCTTTTCATTTTAAAGCTTTGAGAAAAATCTAGAGAAGATCTGATAACATTATTTTTAAATTTTAGGATGCACCACACCAGCCAGTTTTAGACCCACTGGTAAGTATAAGAAATTTAAAATCCTCAACATAACAGATGATCGGTAGAAAATTCTCACTTTTGTGAGTCATTTGGTGTGTAAAATAAAATGTTGAATCCTTTTGTACCTTGCCAAGATGGGTAATACAGAGCGCAATCATTATCAAATTGCTGTTATTGATCAATAAAGTTCTGTTGCTAGATCATATTCTATTATCTGATATTCAAATTGTGTGATAGGGTTATCCATTCTTTTTCTCTGAAGAGTATGCTACAATCCTAAATCTGCTGCTATAGCTATTGGCAACATCATAGAACAGGACAAAATGCCTATTTTCTTGATTAGATGTAGCAGCTACATGCTCAGTTCACATTTACTCTAGTATGCCTTTGGACACTATCTCTGTCATAGATTTTATCTCAAGTAAGATGGGCTTCCTTTTCAGTGATTGCAAATAAATGATTCAGTCAATGTTGTGCATGTGTAGCAAAGTTATACATATACTTAAATCTGCTATGTCTACACCAACTTGAGCAAATCAGCTGATTCAACTGCAGTCTTTTAATTGAAAGTACATTGTTAGAGAGGTCATATTAAATAATAATGTAATGTTTTTTCTAGCCTCATTTAACAGAATATCAGAGAAAACAAAGAGAAAGACCTGCTGTAGGTGATGCAATTCAGAAAAAACCTGGAGAGCCATTAACTAAAAAACTTAAAAGGAAGTCCTCAATAGAGCCTTTAGAAGATAGGGGCTCACCCCTTCCTGACCTCCCTGATGACCTCAAAGAAAAACAAGATTTGTTTGATTTAGCTGCTGGAAAGAGTAAATCATTATCGCCAACACCCTCTCTTTCAAAGCCACTTAGTCCAGGGTACAAGAATGCTGCAAGGCAAGTGAATGGGAATGCCAAAAGTAGAAAACAATCCATTGGGGAGATTGTTGCAGATGGAATGAAGGATCCTTTGCAGATCATTGAATTAATTCGAGAAAGAAAAGATATTGGCTTTTTGTACATGTCAGCTGCAGTTTCCAGATCATCCATAGAGTACAACCCATATAATTTAAAGTATGTTTCTTCTTTGATTTTGTTATTCCATTGTTGAAGTTGCATCTTTGTCTCATTCTATCATTCCGTTTCATCAACATTGATTTCTGTACCTCTTGTGTTATTGAGCAGAGAACTATTTAATGCATGAAGCTACATTTCTTTGAACTTATGTCAAAGCAAAAGCCAACAGTACTCTATCTTTAGCCATGTTTTCCAGCCTCAGTGGTATTCCCCTTGGGAAAGTAGAATGTAATTGCTTTGAGGAAGGGAGATCTGTCATAGTTGCTGACCTCTAATACCACTAACCAGTGTTGATCCATAGCTACAGTCTATTCTTTGGTGAAGTAAATTCTCATTTCTTGCACTTTTTCAAAGGGGAGAAACACACAGTAAAAGGGACTGGGGGCTGAAATATGGATTTATGCATATCTTTTCCTGTCTCTTGAACAGAAAAGTTAGAATTGTATGGATACAGAAATCTAATTGAGATCATTATTACCTTGAATTCCACCAGTTAAATTCAGTATCTCTTTTGCTTCCTAGAATTGTACCACATTCTGAAATAGATCCACGTGATCATTACACAATAAGTTTACAAGGTATAACTCACAACAACACTGATGAAGTTGAATTTACAAAACTTGGCAGATGGGAGAAGGAATACAGAGACTATCAAAGCCTTGTCAAGATTCCAACATTTTTTAATTTTAGAAAATGGAAAGCTTTTGTTGTCTGGAGGCAGAATGTGAGAGGAAAGTGAGTAAATTTAATTGCATTGCCCTGAAAATGTTTGTGAATAAGTTTCTTTAGGGAAAACAGTTCCAAGCTAACTAGGGTATGATATTTGGTAAGTTGAATTCATGAATTTGTTTTTTACATGATTAAACTCTCACATAGTTGCTGTACTCATGGGGTGGGGATATTACAAGCAGTGTGACACTCACAGGGATCTCAAAGTGTTGAGTTATTTAGCAGGTTTGAGATTTTCAGTTGCCTTCTCAGCAGACTTTATGTAGACTGTGTAAATTTCCCGTTCTGCAACCTTTTATTCAGCACCCAATTCAATAGATGTTTCTCTTGCTACCACCTGGCCATATTTCATGTGTTTACTACTCTACCAAACATATCAAATAAATGACTGAAGTACTGAAAGGCTTGTCAAAAATCTTTGTCATAAGGTAATTTAAAGACATTTACATGTTTTTATGCCAGGAAAATCAACATTTGCAAGAATGCATTACAGAAGAATCTCTTCATTGTCAATCCGGTATGTGAAATTGAGTTTATACTCCGCTAGAAAGTCTTTGTCATGAAGCTTTAGCAGCCTTCAGTTGGAAATATTGGCTGACTTTCTGCATGGCTAGGAATGAGAGCATGTTTGATTTTCAATTCATTTTCATTTATTTTGAAATTATTTGCCTAGGGTACAAGTCCAGGACAAACACTGTTTAAATATTGATCCTGTAAAATGTATGCTACAAATGTTATATTAAAATGAGCATAATAAGGGAACAAATTGGTATCAGAGCAAAAATTATTAGAAATTTAGATGTGAATGAATTATGCAGTTTTAGCAAGTGATACCTCTTATACGCATTTGATTTCTTATTGCTATGTTGACTCTTCAGGCCCTTCGTCCAGCACTAGTGAGTGTTAGAGAAATGTGTTATCGGATTAGTGACATGGGATTATGCAATGTTGAAAAGGGCAAAACATACACTCTTGTTGAATTCAGAAGTGCCCAATTCCATCAACTGCGAGAGGTAATTTATCACGTTTCTATCGATATTGGTTTACGTTTTTGAAAGATGAAGAAATACTGTGATTAGACACTAGGCTTTCGTAATGCAACAGGCTTAGATCCAGGATGATATTTGCCCAGTGCTTGCCAATAAAAGTCATTTGCGACACCTTCAAGGGCTTTCAGTCCATGAATCATCCAGTGCGGAGCATTCTTCGAGCGAAAAAATGAAGGACCTCCAAATTTTTTTGCTTGAAAAAAATTTCCTGGCATAATGGCAAGAAATAGTGAAGCATTTAGTTTTGCTTCCACCCTTCCAAGAGGGGAATCGTAGTAACATGGAAAAGTAAATGTTTCACTTTTCATTTCATTTGCATGCTTCTTCGTTATAACTTTATTTTGCGCTTGGAAAATTATACTGTCTTTTTTATGCACAGTTATCCTTTAATTTTACTGGAGTTTAATTATGGGTTATTTCTATGCTAGAAACAGGGGTGAATCCAAAGGGGGTCGAGGGGTTAGGGTTCACATAAAATAACAATATTCCTTATAGCAAACAATTGTGTTAAGAAACCTCTAGCTGGAAAAGCCATGATTTCCAATAGAAATTGTGATATCCATTCCATTTTATCTGTAGTGCTTCTGATGACATTGTTATACATACATGTTTGCATCATAGGTAACAATAAGGTTAGCTGAATTTCGCGAACTTGTTAAAGAAGTTGTCCGAAGTGCATGCCGTACAGCTTTGTTGGAAGTTGGTTTTGTGCCTGATGAGCACTTTACAGAGACAGACAGTCAATATGGAGGTTAGTATTAACAGCCAGGTTTTTTTTAACTGATCCTTAGTATTATATAAGGGTCTTGGAAGATATGATCCCCTTTGTACGACTACGTCTGCGATGAAATTGTTCTAGATATCATGTAGAGTATTAGAAACCTCTTATACCCAGGGCCGTGCCGAAGTAGGGGTGTGGGGGGTATCACACCCCTACATTTGCCGAAACCGTCGGTAATTCTATAGCTTGTCGGTAACAGCTTGCTTTGCGATCATCATTTGTCGGTAATCGATCGTCGTTTGTCGGTAATTCCGGGACATGTAGTACCCTGTCGGTAAATATTTATTGCTACACCCCTCCCCCTCTCCAAGGTAATTTGTCACACCACTGTTTTTACCCTCTTCCTTGAAATACCCAGTATCTTTCTTTCATTGCAGACATGGGAAACGGTGGATTTATGCCAGATTCTGCATATGGAATGCAGGGTTATACTGATTACGATATGTATGAGGAACCTGACAAAATGACATACACCGAGCAAGCGAACAAGCGAAGCAATTGCAGACGCCTTACCAGGTAAGCCTCAGGCAGTTCAACTTATATGTACAGAACATGACATAGTTATCTAGACCTTAGAATGTGGCAACCATTAGAAGCCTTTGCGTAGAAATTCAACTCAATATTTTGGTGTATTTCTGGTATCTACAGTTTTATATAGTGCATAGATGAGAGTATGTAAATGCATGTTTTTTAATAATATGAGTTCAGTCGCATTTTGCTAGCATTAGATCCTCAAAATATCTTGATTCAATTCATTTTTTTAAAAATTCTTTACCCGTTGGTACAAAAATGCTTTGTTTCATTTTACACTGTACCACTTCGAAGCTTTGATCAGGTATTTTGAGAGACTTTGAGAACTTTTATAATTCTAGTCTTTGATTTCAATCGTGAAGTCGTCTTTCTAGGTTACTCAGAGCGCAACATTATTTTCTCTGTGCTTCAATTATTAATTTTTTCTCGTTAAAATTCCAGCTTCATTCGCCTTGCTGACTACTTGATTGTAAACACAATGCATGTGCTGGCCTTCAATTCTGTGAAAACCTTGCTGAACTACTTTCTGGAACAACTTAAAGAGACACCAACAGCGGAATCAATAATGAATTTACAAGAAGATGGGGCATCCAAGGCTGAAGATAGGGTTTGTCTATATATTCATAGAATTTTATGCATTTTTTTAAAACTTCATATTCCTACACTAACATACAATATCAAACCTCACGACCAAAAGGTAGTTTGAATTGGCTTGCCTAGTTACAAGTAAGAAGACCACCAATAACAACTAAGCAAAAAATACAAGTAGATACAACTTTTAAAGTGAAATCAAATCGGGATTGATCCAAGATTTGTTTCTGCGGCAGAAAATAAAATATGTTGATTGAATGATAATGTTAGAGGTCTTTCTGATGATGAAGCAAAGGTAATTTTGGTCTAAATCTGCACCATCACAAATGTCAATGAATGAATCAGCAGAGTGACTAAAGATCCCGAGCGTGCTAAAAGACAAGTTTATCAATTAAACAAGAAAGTATTGAGATTTCAATTCATGCAGATTCATATGTTGAAGATAAAGTTAATATATATATAAATATATATATATATATATATATATATATATATATTTATATATCTATATATATTCGCTGCCTATATATTCTCGTTCATCTTCTATTACATTTCAAGTTCATTACTAAGTGAGTTAGCCGACCAGTATGTCAAACTTTCTGTAAGTCAGTTGCTAATCAATCATTAATCAATGGACCAATCACTCATCACTCAAGAATCAAGCCAGTCAGTCATTCAGTAGCTTACTTGTGTCGTTAGGTTGTTTAATGATAATCTATTTAGCTAGTCTCTTGGGCTTTAGTCATTTGATAGAGCTTCTGCACTAATTTCTGTTGAATATTCATGATATATTCTTCCACATTCTTTTCTACAGGAAGAAGGCATTTTAAACTCGTTATTTAGAACCGAGTTACTTCTCGAGCCTCAGAGTCTCTATTTCAACCCAAACGTACAAGATTTTCAATCTGGCATCAATGAAGTTATTGCCAGTTTCCAAGATACCGTTCTAAGCATCGAGAACCTTGCTACAGATCCATATTTCGATGCATTTACCAGGTAAATAAGTATATTTCTTAATCTCAATAGTAAATGTAGAAGCCGATGATAGGAATCTGAATTTTTATTAAAATAATGAGTTAATTTTGTTGAATATGTGAGCTTGAGTGGGTAGGGTACGATCAAAATATGCTGCAAGAAGCAATGACCCTGCGTGAACTCTGCAGGAAAGAGTAGCCCTGCGTGTAACCTGCAAGAGAGAATAGTTCTGTGTGAACTCTGCAGGAAACAGTAGCCCTGCGTGTAACCTGCAAGAAAGAATGGTCTTGCGTGATCCCTGCAGAAAAGAGCGGTCCTGCGTGAACGCTGCAGCATTTTCAGGAATTCGTAAAATTCTAAAAGCTTTTATTTAACATTATTTTGATAGGCCAATCATAAATGGAAAGGTTGAAGAAAAGACATGTGGTGAAGGGCCAAGCCTTGCAAATATGTTTGAAGACGACAAACAGCTGCAGCAGACCATCGACAGTATTAAAGAGTCGATATTTGCTGGCTTCGACGCTGCATCTCAGTACGCGAGTGCCTTTGAAGTATACAGAGAGTTTTACAGCGATAACGAACGTCAAGACATTGATGAATTTAGGAAAAATGCAGACGGTGAGAATTTTTTTTAGTAAGTAATGTCGGGGAAAGGCCGTAGGGCTTATAACAAAGCGCCGACAAAAGAAAAACTGAGAAAATGGGGAAGTTTAAGTAGAGAGGGAGATAAGATCAAATTTGTTGATGTTAGATTTAAAAGATGACAAATTGTAGGATTCAGGGCAAGTAGTGGGTGGCAATGAGTTCCACAGTTGACAAGTTCTAGGAATGAAAGATGATTTGTGAGAAAGAGTGCGTGGCTTAGGTAGTGTAACTTGGAAAGGGTGTGAATGGGTAGAGCTTCTGGTGGTTCGAATACGCCTCACTGTATCAGGAATAATATTCTTGATTTCCTGAGAGCAATGTCCGTGAAAATAGTGGTAGAAAATGGAAGACCTGCAATAAGACGACGATGGGAGAAGGACTGTAAAGAAATGGTGAGGCTTGGATTGTTGATGAGACGGATAGCTTTAGACTGGACTCTGTCAAGAAGATGGAGAGAAGATTTAGGAGCACCACCCCAGACATCAGAGCAGTACTCCAGAGAGGGACGGATCTGGGATTTGTATATAGTTCATAGTTGAGAGGGTGAGAAATAGCCACGGGCTCTAAAAAGAAAACCAAGTTTCTGAGATGCATACTTTGCAATGGAATTGATATGGGGTTTCCAAGTGAGATTAGATGAAATAGAAAGACCAAGTTGAGTGATAGAAGATGAAATGTCCAGTTTATGGCCGTTCATGAAAACTGGGGGGAAATCTTGGTGATGTTTACGTGATATGACAACCTCTTTTGTCTTTTCTTCATTGAACTTAACAAGGTTGTCATTACCCCCACTTCTCAACATTTGTCAAGTCATTGATGAGAAGTGAGGCTGAAGTATTACGATATGGTGAAGTATTGAAATAGGCAAGGTGTTGTGGATTAGATGAACAAGATGAACTTAAATAAGTGTCATCAGCAAAGGAGAAAATACTGGAAGATGTAGAGGAAAGCAGGTCGTTTATGTAGAGGATGAACAGAACAGGAGAGATAACAGAGCCCTGAGGTACACCTGAGTTGATAGAATAAGGTTTAGAGAGGTAGCCATCGACCCTAATTGCAATTGACCTATTTTTGTTTGATATTTGGTTGGTTTTTCATGTTCTTTGGTCACTGAGACTTTAATTAAGGGAGTCAACTTTATATAATTTGAATGCTGATTTTCGTTAATTTTTTGTGTCCAGATGTCGAATTCTTCTCTACATCACTTTCCACATACACAAAGCAGCATGCAAAAGCACAGGCCATCAAGGAGGAAAGATCTGTTGGACTACTTTTGGTAGATGCTACAAAGCTTAAAGAAGTCTTAATTCCATCTCCATTAAAATGGCTCGAGGTAGATGCTATACTCAAATACCATATGATAGATAATTCTCAAGAATGTAGTTTTCTGTTGCTCATGGAATTTATTTAACTGGTTGAGAAAAATAGTTTCCTTATACATTTTTCTTTTCAGTAAACTGTTTTACTTTAAATCCTTTATTTATCAGAGATTTCTAAAGCTTTTCCATAACTTTTTATAGGAAATATATGACATGCTGCCTGTATCTGCAAGACAACGTGTTAAAGCTTTGAACGAATACGCAGTGGATGCACAGTCAAAGCTTGAATATAAGCCGCTTACAACCATAGAATTCAGAGAAAGTCTGAAATTTCTTGACAGAACTCAAGAGCATGTAGGTGCTATTAAATCCTTTCCATTGCACAGGAGACATTTAAATTTTATTGGATCTATTGTAGGATTAGATCTGGTAGACTGCTAGCCCGTTTGCTGATATTGATTTCATTCCTTTTGATAGGATTGGCCTTCATTTAGTAATGAACAGTAGCGGATATTAAGGGGGGAGGGGCAAGGGGAAAAGTGCCCCCAAGCTGCTATCAAGTCGGCAAATTCTTGGCAAAAGTAGAAGAAAAAAGACTAAACACACGTCGTTTTGTAAGAAAACCAGTTTTTGCCTTAGTCCCAATTCCTTGGAAGCTTTTTTCGTTTGAAAAGCAAATATACTCGACTTATACTCGACAAATACTTGAATACTTGAAAAATACTCGACAAAGTTTGTACCGCTACCCCTTCCTGAATTTTTTTTGGAAAACAGCCACCGGAAATGAACATTTTGAATGTGTCCATAGCTTTTCTAAGCACACTTTACTGGGTTGATCGTTGGCGCAGTATTTTACAACTGAAGTGAAATTTTACTTTTTTGTGGCTTCTTGGCTATCATGTAATTTTGCCTTGCATTCTAGATTGATGAAAAGGAGAGAGAGGCTGAGGTAGTCAAGCAATTTTACGATTTGATTGATTTGTACGAGGTGCCAACTCCTCCAGAAGATCTTGCGGAGTACCAGGTATTCTTAGTTGCATACATATTTCTTCAATAAACTCTTCAGTTACTTCTTCAATTTCTTGTTTAATTAATTTTTTCAACCACTCCTTCAATTAATTCTCTTTGCCATTTAATTCGACTTGGAGATCTGGAAATGTGAATTTTACTTCTTGAAAGTACCTTGTTATGGATTATAAATTTCCTTTTGATTACTTTACCCAACAGCATTGTGAGGACGTTTGTTTCTTCTGTTTAGTGTACCTACAACTCTTTCCATGAATGAATTATGCAAAAGGGGAACATTTCACAATGTTGCCATTAGCAATGACATAATTTTACTACTTTTGTGTTGTATTGCTCTTTATAGACTCTGAAGCCATCTATGGTTGCAGTTCGAAACGCCATTGATAGAGCCTTGGCTGAAAGAGATTCAAACTTAGACAAATTCTGCGCTTATTTGGATAAGGATATTACCATACTCAACAAAAAAGTGAAGAGTATCAAGCAAGAAGCACAGGTAAGCTGTAATAATCAATATCAAGACCAGCATCCAAGAACTACATCATCAAAACTATTCACTTAAAAATTGTATATAGTACACTCCATGTGAACTCCTTGAAGACACTAGCATCATGTCTTAATGTCATTATCATAAGAAACATGTTTCAGCGCTCTGGTCTTCGTTAGTTTATGATTTTTTATAAACTGATGAGGAGCAGAGCGTCGAAACCTGTTTTGATAAAAGTGCCGTTAAGCAATGATGCTAGTGTGTTCATGGAGCATAGAAGTTCACATGGAGTGTACTATATACAATTCTTAGGTAAAAAATTTTCATCATGTATTCAAACTCCTTTCTTGCCGCGGCAACAAAGATGTCTTCACGACATCCAAAAAGCTACCTGGAGAAAATGAGATGTTGTTGTGCTATAAGAACTTACTTCAAAATGCACCGATTGAATGATACCTGGGTGAAATGAAGTTTTTTTATGCCACTCACGATAAATCATTTTCTATTACACGCATTAGTTGTATTCAAAATCTTATAAATTCTTAGTGTAAAAATCAACTCATAACAATTTTATTTTACAGTTAAATATTTGTTATTTAGACATTATTATTATTACATTGTTACATTGTTATTTAGACAGTATTTGTTAATTGGAATTTCAACCTATTTTTGCAGAACCCTCGTATTCTGGATGCTGGAGATGATTTAAAACAGACAATGATCAATATTACCCCGTTATTAACAAATCTTCGAGAAAGGGTAAATGAACTTGAAAACACTTCAAAGGAGTATGTTTTCTACCAGAAAGATTTTAAGGTAGAAGTGACAAGGTTTGATGAACTAAGCGAGGTTCATGGTGAAATTCTTTTGAAGCAGCTTTTGTGGGATTCACTGGCTAATTGGGATGTTGCTCTTGGTAAATGGATGCAGGTATGTGCTCCTTGTGATAAATTAATTCATTCATTCAATTATCTATTTATTCATTAAGTAATTAATTTATTCATTCATTCATTCACCAGTTCACTCATTCACTCAGTTATTTGAACATTCACTCATTCATTCATTCATTTATTCATTCACTCATTCGCTCAGTTATTTGATCATTAATTCGTTAATTTATTCGTTCACTTACTCACTCATTGATTCATTCACTCATTTATTCATTCATTTATTCACTCATTCATTCATTTATTCATTCACTCATTCATTCATTCATTCGTGTGGCTTATCAATTCTTCTACTCATCTATTTTTCGATTAATTTTTTTCGCTTTGAACAGCATCTTTGGAGAGCTTTTAATTATTCTTGAAATTTAAATTTAATCCATCAGTGACATGACCTTTGTCTTTTAGACGCCTTTTAGCCAGCTGAATCCTGAGGTACTGAACGCAGAAGTTACCAAATATGTGAAAGATGTCATGAAGCTGGAGAAGGAACTTCCTCCAAATGGTGTTGTACCAGTTTTGAAAGAAAAAGTTAAAGACATGCGAGACAAGGTATGTTGTTTAGCATTTGTCAGAGCATTTTGACAGCTTATAAAACTTTTCATTGCACGGTTTATAGTAGCTTCTGCCCTAAATCATTGTGTTACATCAGGCTTAATTCATTTGAAAGTAATGAATGTTGTGCTACTGTTTCAGTATTCTTTGTTCCTTACCAGCTCCCTGTCGTCTCCGACCTGCGTAATCAATCTCTGAAGCAACGGCATTGGGACGCTATTGAGCGCGTTGTAGAGCACACCTTCAAAGACGATGAGCCCATCACATTGGGCCTTCTTTTTCAAATTGGTGCATTTGATCATTCCGAAGAGATACAAGAAATTTCCGCTCAGGCATCAAGTGAAGCGTCCCTGGAAGCAATACTCAAAAAGGTCCTGCTAGCAAATTTGAATTTTCATGTTGGTTGAAAGTTGTATGCAGTAGTTCAAATAATCGCTAGACAATAGTATATTTCGATGAATGTTTCTATTAAATCTAGAGATATAATATGAATATAAATATATATATAAATATATGTAAAATTATCGTCTGTATATGTTTTGGCACATTCTGGATTTGTAATTAGGCGTTGTCCTTTTCACAAGCATCAGGAAGAAGAGTATTACCGCAAGAGAACAGCCACCTCGTATAGGTAAAAAGAACAAGTCTAAAATTAATTGTGAGTCGGCCATAGGACAACATCTTATTACAAATCCAGAATGCGCCAAAATATATACAGACGATAATTTTCCAATCATTGGGCGAGCAAGATCGTCTTTTCATTTGTTTTGGAATCTGTTTACATCAAGACTCAACGCCCAGTATTGTGTGAACAAAAGAGTTTGTTGTCTCACTGGTACTCTTGAAGTAATCAATTGTGTATAGGTCCTAATTGGTCACACTTGGCGCCAATTAGACGCATCCTATCACGTATAACTGCATATATATTTCGGTTAACCTTTCGGTCGCTATCTGACGTTTCATACCCTGACGAGTGTCAAACGAAAAAAGCTTTTCAGTATGTCAAAAGAATGTTGCCGCTTTTTCGTGCTCTGGTGAAGAATGCATGAGTATTTGCTCATTTATTCATAAGCATTATATACGTACACACTCAAATTGTGAATGCATATTTGTGTACATAAATGTGCCATGCATGAGAATATAATTACCATTAAATAAAGGTATAATCTAGGTAAGACATAGTTTAGACTGTCATCTCATAACCTATATGCTTTTTCCAAAATAGGTTGAAGATTCTTGGAAATCCATGGAGTTTGTTGTACTTCCACATCGTGATACGAAGGACACATATATCCTTGGTGGCATTGATGATATTCAGGCTGCATTAGATGACAGCCAGGTTTGTGTTGTAGTCAATGTGTCGGTATTTCTTGTTTTTTATCTGGACCTGACTTAACTCAGGATGCATAGAAATAGCCACTGGGAGCTACATTTCTCTCAGAATATATTTAATGAAAGCAATAAGTTTTGAGTTTGTTCGTATGTTTGTAGGTGAACATCTCAACCATTGCAAGTTCTCGTCATGTTGGGCCAATACGTGGAAAAGTTGAAGAATGGGTGAAACAATTGGCACTTTTCAATCAAACACTAGTAGGTTCATGGTTTTTCTTTGTATCTAAAATTTTAGGGATTAGTAACTGTAGCAAAAAAGAATTTTGAGAACGAAATATGGCAGAAGACTTTTTAAAACAGGTCTCAGTTCGTTCCATAATACACACCCTCCTTAGAAATTACTGGCCATTGTTATTGAATAATTTCTGAATTTAGAACTGATTCAATATTAATTGGGCATTTCTTTGCGTTATTGACTAACCTCTATAAATTATACATATTTTGTGTGTCTAAGACTAGTGCTGAAGGGCAATCTTCTCCACTTAATATGTATTGTGGTCTTCTACACTTTGATTGAGCAGAAAGTAAGTGATTTGAACTGCAAGTAACATCTTTTCAAGGACTGGTGCTTATCAACATTGAATATGTGCTAAAGCTAAATATTTTCTAGCAAAATTTAGAGTTGTGCACCTTCTGTAACAGGCCGCTTATTTGCGCTTTAGGATGAATGGATGACATGCCAGCGAAATTGGCTGTACCTTGAGAGCATATTTAGTGCCCCTGATATTGTGAGACAGTTAGCAGCGGAAGCAAAGATGTTTATCCAAGTTGATAAATCATGGAAGGATGTGATGCGAAAAGTTTACAGGCTCCCAAATGCATTAAGAGCTGCAACAACACCTGGTTTACTGGAAACATTTCAAAACAACAATGCACTTTTAGATCAGATACAGAAATGCTTGGAGGCCTATCTGGAGTCAAAGTGTATTATATTTCCAAGGCAAGTTTTGTGCCCTAATCAAGATTTAGTAAAAGTTGTCTTATATGGTGATGAAAGATTCCCTATTGATCTCAACAAAAAACCACTTAAAGCAACCTTAAATTCGATGCATGCAACAGAATGCTTTAAGTATGCTGTTCCTATTTCCCATCGAATAGATTTCCCTTTCCCTTTTTAAAAACAAATTATATTAGTAATTTTTATTTCCTTTTAGTATTTTAATTTGGAGTCATTTACCCTTTTATTGCATTCTGACCATTTCTCCCCCTTGCGTGATGCTCCGTTGGCGTGTCTCCACTCTGCGTTTCACAATGCCTATAATGGATTTCGATTCCCTCTCTCCCTTTTGAACCGTTGTGTAAAGAGTGGATGTTCCCTTATATGTGTAGGCCGCAGGATTGATATGGCAGAGCATACTCCCTGTGGTATCGTTTTTGTGGTTTGCATTTGTTGTTTTGGTCTTCGTGTATTGTGTAAGAGTTAGTCATATAAATATATATATATATATATATATTTATATACATATATATATAATATATATATATATATATATAACTTTATGTTCTATTGTCAATGAAATATAATAAATTAACTTTTGTAGAATAGGATGAAAATATGAAAACTATTATAGACCTGGCGGATCTTTCATTAACACTTTAACTCGAATACCTGATAATTTCCTTCCAATAACATTAAATAATTTTTTAACTCGTGACTCATCGTCTTTGCTTCTTCATTTTCGTCTTAATTTATATACATTCTACAATGCATTCGTGTAGTAAAAACTCTTCTCTTAATTATAGCAAATTCTTGAAATATTAAAATTTATTCCTTGCTTTGTTACATCAAATTTTGCAAGTCCCTTGTTCATTTCAGCAATCTTTTGTCAACCCGAATCATAATTCTCAACCTTTAAGACCCTTTCAAACATATTACAGAATCTCAACAATATCACTACACACTATTCTATAGGAATAAAGTTTATAAGTATATTCAGGCTCAGAATCGCTAAAATTTAAGAATACTTTATGAATAGTGCAAGTCTTAAGTTTCATCAAGACTAAGAATTTTTTTGTATTGAGTTATAGTACTGCCTTTAGATTAACTTTTTCACTATCGACACAATATAAGTTATTCTGCTCCACTTTTGTTTTGCATTTTGATAAGGAAAGATCTCATTAAAAATTTTCATATACTCCATTGATGTTCAGACATGGTTACACCTTTCATATTTTAGAATATTTTAAGAATTATCTAAGGCTCAAAACCAAAAAAATTTAAGAAGTTTGAGGCTCGGCAAAAAGTTAGATATTCTTATAAAAAAATGTGTACCTTTGGATGTAGAAATTATGCAAAGGGTACTTTTTGTTTGTATGCTATTGTATGTGATTAACTTTCCTGCGTTTTTTTCTAGGTTTTATTTCTTATCAAATGATGAATTGCTGGAGATTTTGTCTCAAACAAGAAATCCTCACGCTGTGCAGCCTCATTTACAAAAGTGCTTTGATGCAATCTCCAAGTGAGTGTCACTTATACAGTAATAAGCCGCACATAAGAACCTTTATTTTTGAAATGAGCCTTCCCATGTTCTTATATGATGAGGTAGTTCCAGTAATGAGCCATTTATAAGAATCCAGTTGGTACATTAGACCGAGAAGGTTTTAATTGTTTGAAGTTAAAATATACAATTTCAGGCTGCAAGTTCTTAATATATGAAGAGGTTTTTATGTGCCAGTTTTTACTGTCTTGCATCCAAATGGCTTGCTACTTCCTTGAAAATCATTACTTTACCCACTAAAATACTGCTAGGCTATGGTATCGTATCCATTCATAATTTTCAACACATACGGTGGTAGAAATTTAAATCTGATATTCATTTTAAGTTGAGAACTTTTGTGTTTAAATCATGGTTATTCTGGTATGTTATATTACTTTGGAAATGCACTTGACTTAATTTCCGATACATCTCCATTCACTTTCCTTGTCAAGCACAACAATGCCCCAGCTTTGTTTTGAATTTAAAACCTTTATTAATTTTATGGATTGAATTGAATTTCATCATTATTTAAAACACTTGAGACCCTTTGGTAGAATTGAAAGATGATGACTTTGTCGCAAGTCCCACCACTTCTGGTAGATTTGAGAGATGATGTCTTCTTCGTAAGTCCCTCCACTTCTGGTAGATTTGAGAGATGATGTCTTCTTCGTAAGTCCCTCCACTTCTGGTAGATTTGAGAGATGATGTCTTTTTCGTAAGTCCCTCCACTTCTGGTAGATTTGAGAGATGATGGCTTTTTCGTAAATCACTCCACTGCACAATACTTTTTTCATTTTACAGACTCGAATTTGGAACTTTACAGCCATCATCGCAAACACCAGACAAGCTGAGCACATCCACTGACGATAGACGTAAGATATTATGGTTGTTACTCTGTATGCTTTCTTTGGCTTTCTTCCTTTCTTTTAACATTTGTTTTAGCTTGTTAATCTTCTTCTACATTATCATCATCATCATTACCATCATCACCGCCACAGCCATTATCTTCACCACCAACACAGCCATTATCTTCACCAACATCCTCTTCATTTTTGTCATTTATGTCAAGTTCTTCATCCTGATCCTTACCTCATACCATTTAGCTGTTGAAAATTAATTTTGAATTATATCCAGTGACCTCTCAGTTAACTTTTGTATAACACAATAATTATCTACGTTAGCAAATTAAATGTATACGCTTTCATCTATTTTTGCTTCTTATGATGGCATTTTTATCCAAATGATTTGATCTCTACACGCATAATTAAGAAGTGTCATAGTAGCATCTGCTATGTCAACTCTGGCTGCAACTTTTAAAGCCCTTTCTCCTTTCCACCCATTAGCAAATTCCCCCTCCAAAAATGTGGAGGCAAAGAGTAATGACATAAACGCAATGATCTCACCAGAGGGTGAGCGAGTTGCACTCGGAAAGGTATGTTCATTCTTTCTTTATAACAAGATTTCAATTGTTCTTTGTCTATGCATTCTTCTTCATGTATTGTAAAATGAATAATCACAAAGGCAAAAGACAATGGCACTATGGCGCTATTGGAATAATCACAAAAACAAAAGACAATGGCACAATGGCGCTTTTGGAATAATCACAAAGGCAAAAGATAATGGCACAAAACATAATTAAACCTTCTATTGTTTACTGAGTGGTGATTGTTTTATTGGTTCACTGTTATTTATTGCTAATCAAGTATCTAAATAGTAAGAGGGTTACTTTCTCAGGGGCTGAAAGCTCGTGGGAACGTGGAAGAATGGCTGGGAAAAGTCGAAGACTCCATGTTTGCTTCGCTTCGAAAATTGACAAAATCATCGCTAGTTGATTATGAATTGAAATCAAGAGAAGAATGGGTAACGGAACACCCTAGCCAGGTTTGAATTTCAGTTTTCCGAAATATTCTAGCTCTTTAATTGGATGTTCTTATATTCAAAAATATTGTTTTTGCTCTGTATCTACATACATATATTCTACATTTGATGCCATCGACTTTCTTCTTTCTTGATTTGTTTTTCTATACACCTTCTATCGTCTAATTTTATATAATTATTCATTCATTATTTAGCAAGTCCTTAATCGCTATTTGAATAATACTAGGTCATTTTGACGGTTTCTCAAACAATGTGGTGTCGGGATGTAACTCAGATACTATTACTAGATGGAGACAGAACCACAGCCATGAAAACATTTGAAGATAAATGCTTTAAGGTTTGCATCCATTTCATTTCTTCCCTTTCTGGCCTAAATTTCTTTTGGTGGCAACTAGAGCTTTCACTGTTGCACTTGAATGCGAATAAACGGTTTTCATAGTGGCGAATTGGATAGGATAGGACATAAAGAAATTTGAAGTACTTCAAGCAAAGCAAGAAGGCTTTCACAATTTGCAATTTTCACTTCAAGAAGAGATGTCACAAAATATTACTTGCATTTCTTTCTAGGTACACCTCCTTTTCTCCTAGAATTAAGAACCTTTTAAAGACCCTTTAGAGCTAGAAATAGGCCAGAAATTACGAAACTTTACCTGCTAGGCCTCTAGCTTGATATCTGATAAAAAGCTTATAGTTTACATTTAGCTACACGATTTACACGTTTATGTGTGTTTACGTGTTTAGTGTGTAGTCTGTGATGTTTTTACTGCATTGCAAAGTTCAATAGGGCTGCCAGCAGCTTTTTTCTCTCTTTTTTGGACCCGATTTTTTGCTGATACTTCCAAGTTCTTGTCTTTCATCTTAAACAATAATTTTCCTTCTACCCAGGCCTGCTAAATTTGCTTTGTAATGGAGAAATGTATGGCGTGCTAGAGAAATTTGTAGGAAATTTTCCCCACAACTTCAGCTAAAATATCAGTAGTATTTAAGCTTTTTATTTAAAGGCAGACTCCTCAATGAGCTACAAGTTGTTACTGTAACCTATTCTATATATTTACTCATACATCACCCGGTTATTGTTTTTTATGAGTGAAACTAGCTACTTTTTCATGCAGAATTTAAACAAGCTTGCAGCGCTGGTCCGTGGTGAGCTTCCAAAGCTAACAAGAAGTACTCTATGTGCCCTGATTACTATTGATGTACATGCAAGAGATATCATTACAGAGATGGTTAACTCTAAGGTACCTGTATATCACATGCTCTTTCATTTGATGCTTTGGTTTCTTTTGGTAGTGAAGTTTGTAATGAAATGATTACTTAAGCAGCAGAGAGCATGTAATCTTTAAATTTTCCATACCCATGCAACTATTTTCATGCGCTTAAAGAATATACAGTCCTGCATAGCTCAGTATTTTTTATATTAGATTATTTGCCAAAGCTAATAACTATGCTCTTTGAGGATGATAACACTAACTACTGAACTCTTCAAGGTTGATGACACTAACAACTTTGAATGGTTGAAGCAGCTCCGTTACTACTGGGACACTGAACTAGACAACTGCATTGTGCGAATGTCGAATTCAACATATGTGTATGGATATGAATACCTTGGTGCCTCACCCCGTCTGGTCATAACCCCATTAACAGATCGCTGTTACCTGTGTCTAATGGGAGCATTGCAACTCAATCTTGGTGGAGCACCCGCAGGGCCTGCCGGGACAGGAAAGACAGAAACAACAAAGGTATGCCTTCTTCGTGTAGATCCGTCTCTTCTGGTCTGCAGTTTACAATATATTGTTTCCAAGGTGCTCAATTCTTACAGTTTTATTGTAGAGCTTAATATTATCCGATATAATTTCACCAGCTAGTCTGCTCTACAACATCACCTTTACTTTGTTTGTTTTTCTTCAAAGACATTCGTAGATAGCTACTGGGGTGGTAGGCATGAATGCTATATAAATGAAGCATGAGTTACTACCGAATCAGAATGCTGCCCAGTGAGAATGCTGTCCAGTTAGAATGCTTTCCATTTAGAATGCTGTCCATTTAGAATGCTGTCCAGTTAGAATGCTGTCCAGTTAGAATGCTGTCCATTTAGAGTGCTGTCCATTTAGAATGCTGTCCATTTAGAATGCTGTCCATTCAGCTACCACGGCCGGACTATTTGTCTCAAAGTTGGCATTGCATTCTGTCTGCAGCAAACAGAGTGAAATGAGTTTTTCAGTGAAATTTTTTTAGTTTTAGAAAGGCCATATATGTTATGTATGAGTTAATTTTAAGCATTTTTAGTTGTTGCATTGCTAGATTGTGGCAGTAGTATCTCGTTTGAATCTTTAATTCCTTTCTATCTGCTGGTTAGAAATTCTTTGAAATACACAATGAGTTAGAAAACTCTTGTCACACTAAAGAGCTATCCAGTTTTCTGCTACAGTTTGTAATACAATGCAATAAGAAAGACATTCCTTATGGACTAACATATTTAGTATTTTTCTTTCTTGTATTTTAGGATCTTGCAAAAGCGTTGGCGAAGCAGTGTGTTGTGTTCAATTGCTCTGAGGGACTTGACTACAAGGTATAACAGTCTTCAATTATTTGTTCGTTAGAGTATTGAATTTTGGTGGAATAATTATGACAATCTTCGACTGCTACTCTCATCTCACCTTACCTCATTTGATGTTCGATGCCTGATTGTTTCAGTGCCTGATTAAACATTCTGTTCTTAATGCTCGATATCTTAGTGTCCATTCAAACTTTTACTTCTTTTTCATGTGTTCCCTTTAATATCAATTGAATTTTTCAGTTTGTTATATTTTCATCACTAGATCATGGGAAGATTTTTCTCTGGACTCGCTCAATCAGGAGCCTGGTGCTGTTTTGATGAATTCAACAGGATCGATATCGAAGTGTTGTCTGTCATTGCTCAGCAACTTCTTACTATCAGGAACGCTAAAATTTCCAGGGTATTGTTTTCTAATTCAATTTTTTTGAATATATCTAGAAACATTCCTTTTATGAGATTGACAATGATGAAGTTCATAGTTTTAAAAACCAACATCTAATCATCTCTTGTAGGCTGTTAGATTCATGTTTGAGGGACGCGAGATTAAACTTGTTCCATCATGTGCTGCGTTTATCACTATGAATCCGGGATACGCAGGGCGAACTGAGTTGCCGGACAATTTGAAGGCATTATTCAGGCCAATGGCAATGATGGTACCGGACTATGGTGAGCTATTTAAAGTATTAAAATGTATAAGCACAAGATATTAGCGAGTTTGACAATATTTTTAACTATGATATGTTCATTCTAGTTTACGATTGGTGCATCAGTCATACTCTTCGTGTAGTTAATATATGATCTTAATTCAATTCAACTTAAGTTGATAAGTCAAAATACCAGAAAATCTTGGTACAATAACCAGCTTCATTATTTTATCGTTTCAACCAGTTTTTCTGAATCGTTGTGTCTTTTTCCGAAGGCGAGCTAATTCAGAGTTGGTGCTACTCCTTCAGTTTAATCAAAGGAGTCCTTGAAAACTCCTTTGATTTAATTTTCGTTTTTAAGGGCGCTTAAAAACCTCCTTGAATTCGTGCTTTGTTCAAAAAACCCCTTTAAAAGCTCATTATTTCCAAGAAGGTCTCAGGGGAGAGGATTTTCAATGGGAGATTTATTTAGGAATTTGCTTTTTGTCTTGAATACACACAGAAAGTACTCGTTAAAAATTATTTTTTAGTCCTTGAAAATCCCTTATAATGTCCTTAAATTTGATTTACTCAACACAGCACGAAGCCTGTAATTATTGAAAAACTTTGCTTACCTAAACCTATGTAATTCATAGAATATTTAGTAAAAAAATGGTCTTTTTTTTGAGAAGATAGGATATCTAGAGTTATACATTTGAGTGGTAGTATTATAAATAGCAAAATCATATTTAATGCTATCAATATAGATCAATTGAGAGGTATTCCCATGTAATTAACCTATCGCGTCTTATAACTGCCTACGTATTTTCTTAGCCCTGATCGCAGAGGTTATCCTGTATTCAGAAGGATTTGAATCATCTCGAGTGCTCGCACGTAAAATGGTACAGATGTATCGGTTGTGCTCGGAACAATTATCACAGCAGGATCACTATGATTTTGGTATGCGTGCTGTTAAATCTGTGCTTGTCATGGCTGGTGCATTGAAAAGAGACAACCCAACACTCGCTGAGAACGTTGTTTTGATTCGAGCCTTAAGGGACAGCAACTTGCCTAAATTCCTCTCCCAAGATGCAGTTCTGTTCAGGGTATGCGCAGATATGTTAGATTTCATTTATTTCCTTTCGTCATGGCTGCTGCTTGTTAGTTTGCGTTCCATGTTTCGTATGTGCAGCCAAAATATGAGATCATTGCATCTAAGACTCAAAACAAAGCTTGACTGTTGCCCTACCGAAGTGTAATTTTTGCCTTGTATCTAAAATTTTCTCTTCTGCTTTGTGATCATGGATGAGATTCAAAAATTGCTCCTCCACTGAATGTGGAAAATTCAATACTTTGAAAGGCGAGATAATTTTCGAAGAGTACTCTTTTTGAATGCAGCATGAAAAAGGTAGACCACAGAATTACCGAAATACATCTTAATGATTTATCCTCAAAGCAGTTAACGTAATTTATAAATATGATTTTTGAAAACTTGACAGTCATATGATAAGGAGATCTACCAAAATTAGCTTAAGGCTCCTGGGCTTATATTGGGTAGAAGGATCTCATTTAGAGATCAAACGTATGCCAGACTTATGGTATAATCAAATTGGTTTTGAACTTTCTCTCCGTTAGGCAATTTTGCAAGACTTGTTTCCAGGCGTTGAAATTCCAGACCATGACTATGGCAAGCTCCAATCAGCAATTGAAGAAGGTCTTGTTGCAAAAGGCCTCCAGGTCAGTCTTTTAGCTTCTTTTTTACATTAACCCACGCAGTTCTATTTATTCAAAACCGTTGAAAGATGCTAAGTCTTATTTCAATTCACTGATTTCTTCTGCTTTAAATGCTTGACGTATTTAAAAATGCATGTTTCAATTATCTATTAGAGGTAAAAAGGAATCTATACAGTGTTTGAATTGACAGTTGAATGCTGGAAATTGTCTGGTACATTTACTTACAAGACAAACGTTTGCAGTCAAACTCTTTCCAGATGTACAGAAGATTTTTCAGTCAAAGTAAAAGAACCTCTACTGAAAGATGCCTGCTAGAGCTCTTTCAGTGTACATCAATAGCCCGTAATAATCAAAGAAAGTAATATTAAAAATTACTTTATTATGGATCAATACTATATTACTTGTTTAGCTGAGCTACCAGAGTCTTTAAAGCTTAGTATCATCAACATATTGCTTTTAAGGCTGTACCATCTATGGTACGAAAGACAATACAGTTGTACGAGACAATGCTGGTACGTCATGGTGTTATGTGTGTTGGACCTACAGGTGGAGGAAAGACATCAAGTTATGAGGTTTGAATAAAGATATTTTGATAACTATGCTTTCTTCTTATTTGACGTATTCATATAAAACCTGGGCCTAATTTTATACTTCCCTACAGTTCAACGTTTAATGAAGTTGCTGGGTGATAGTATTTTGATCTCATTTCTATAACTATTTGTGCATCTCTAAGTATAAATCGATATTCTTCAGAAAGTATTTACGTCTATGACAATTTCTAATTCTAGGTTCTAAAGGATGCCTTAACGAATTTGTTTAAAGAGGGTATCGAAAATCCATTCTACAAACCAGTAACAACATATGTTTTAAATCCAAAGGTAGGTTCTTTTCACCTTTATTTTCTTATTTTTGCTTTTTTTCTGATTTTTTTCAAAATCAAGTCTGTTATCAACATATCAAAACAGTTTGTAGAGTTTTAAATAATTTGATAAATTCTTGCACTTTGAATAGGCATGAATAGCTGTTCTGTTTCTAAGGATGTATTGGGCTCTATTTTTACCTCTCTTGTTATATTGCAGTCTATTACTATGGGTGAGTTATATGGAGAAGTGGACAAATTGACAATGGAATGGAAAGATGGATTGATGGCAATGACAGTTAGGCAATGTGTCCAGGTTCCTGTTCTTCTATTTATTATTCTCTTATTGTCCTGTTAATAATTTCTATTTTGTATTGATTATTTCATTCCTATTGACACTAGAGAATTGCTTATGATTTTGAGTACAAAATAAACTCTTGTTTCTATTAAATATATCGTACACATCAAAGGCTTCAATAAACCGTAAGAATACATATATTTACTTATCTGTGTATATTTTGTGTATGTTTAAAGGACTGATTTTGATATCAGCTTTTGTTTAAGTTGAGATGTGCATCCTTTCTAGATATTTATATTCTTATCATACTACTTATATCATTTCATATTAAAACTTTGTTTTACAGACTGTCTCTTTCCTTCATTTTATTTCTAAACATCTTTAACTTTACAGGAAACAAATGAAAATCACAAATGGATTGTATGCGACGGACCTGTTGATGCTTTATGGATCGAAAACATGAACACTGTCCTTGATGACAACAAAATGCTCTGCTTGGCTAACAGTGAACGTATCAAACTAAATAATTGTATTCATATGGTGTTTGAAGTGCAAGATCTTGCCGTTGCATCTCCAGCCACTGTCAGTCGGTAATGTACTAGTATGAATAACTAGAATATTAAAAGTACAAGGGCCTATCTTTGCACAGTTCTCTTGCATAAGAGATAGTGAGAGACCCTTGTATATAGAAATGAGTGGTTATGATTGTCATATAGCGTTTTAATTATTGATAGCTGCTTAAGAAGGGAATTTTGATATTCTTTTCTCAAATTTTTTGGAAACTCAATTACAAGTCTAAATTTCTACAACCTGGCATAGTCTTGGAGCTACTCTCTCTATATCAAGGAGGGTGTTTTAGCAGAGAACCATTCGCTTTTATGATTGTTCGAACGCTAATGCTACATGCTCAAAATTGCACATTCCATTGCAGTTGTGGTATGGTATACTATGATCCTGATGACTTGGGTTGGAAACCATATGTACAGTCATGGATGCAGAAAGTTGGCCATCGATACAAGGAGGAAACAAGAGTGAGTGAATTGCATGATACGTCTTTTAATATGAACCTCTTTAGGCATGGAGTCAATTTTGTAAACTTAGAGTAATAGGACTCTTTAGCAAACACTTAACGAAGTCCGAACTATTTGTGGAAGTATTCATCACCTTTTTGGATAATTAGAAAGTGAGTTAGTCCCTACGAATATTACAGCCTTTCAGCTTTTTCATACCAGAAGTAAATAGCTGAATCAGCTGAACATTAAGCCAAAGAGGCACTGATCGTTTTTTTTTGCTTAATCAGAAGAGGAATAGTTCTGGAAAGTAATCGAGAAATCAATTTGCCTCGAAAAATAGAAACAATTTTGCTGACCGCACTTAGATTGATTTGTTTTTAACTTTAGGACTACGTTATGAATCTATTTGATCATTATATTGACAATGGGTTGCAGTTTGTGAGAAAGAAATGCATTCAAGCCATTCCACAGGTATTTACTTCAAAATATAAATTCTTTCCTTTGAGCTATTAAAATTTACTTTGCTATGTCATTATTTCCATGAATAATATCATGTAATCATCTATTTGTAATATATAATTGAGGTTTCATATCCCAATTTTGTAAAACACAATATATATATAAGAAAAGGTAGAACTGAAGCTCTGAAAGGCATTTTTATTAACAATATGTTAAGAATAAAGGTCATTTGCATTATCATTTCAAGCTTTGCTTACTCTTTTCATGTTTACCTTCCCAGCTCATTATTTAAAGTTTTTAATCCTTTCATATAACTCCGTCTATCTATCTTTGAAGCTCACTTACAACTCATTACATTTGACAAATCAATGCTTGATTTTTTTCTAAGGTCGACATCAGTAAAGTTAGCACACTATGTGTTCTCCTTGAGAGCCTGATATTCTCAGATCAAGGATTCCCTGATCCAAAAATGGATTCAGTTAGATTGCACCCCTTGATTTGTACAGTATTTATGTTCTGTTACGCATGGTCTATCGGAGGGAATCTTGTGGAAAGCAGTATCGATGTGTTTGACTCGCAGTTAAGAGAGATGTTTCAAGATAATAACGATGTCAGAGTACGTATTAATATTTCTTTTTCTACAAATATGACCGTAATATGTTGAAAATACATAAATGTATATGTAAATATCTAGTATACATCAGATTAGGACTTATATTAGTATCAACCTTTTGAAATCTTAATAGTGCAATTTACTGTGTAAGATCGAAAAGATTGATGAATTTCTCAAACTGTATATTTAGACGTGGATGTATGTACACTTGAGACTAAATCTGGAACTTTCGATGTAAATCTGGATGCACCATAAATTAAACTTGATCTTTTCAATTGATTCCTTTGCCACAGCAACCAGCTTCTGGTGACATGTTTGGCTATTATGTTGATCTTGAAACACGGCGATTTGAGCCATGGGAGAAAATTGTGCCATCATTCCAGTACAATGCCAAAGTAAGCTGAACTTTGTATGTCTTCCTTTAAAATTCTGTGAACTTTTTCTGTCTCTCTTCTTATTAGATATAGTTCCTCGACTGTCCTTGAAAGATAAATTAATTGGGAGACATATGGACCTTTCAAGGGCCAACTGGCCTTAATTCAATGCAATTTCTTTCGGAATTTTATACGTTTATAGGCAATATCGGGAACTGGTGATGATGTGAAGTAACATAATACTGTCTCATGAAGAAAGGCGCTGAATAATATTTTCACTCTGTCATAGACCCCATACTTTGACATACTTGTACCCACGGTGGACACAGTACGATTTGGCTATTTGATGGAGAAGCTTTTAGCATCGAAAAGATCAGTCCTTTACACTGGAACAACTGGCGTTGGAAAGGTACCTTCGTGGATTTAATCTTGCTATTTCATTAAGAAGCTGATTCTGTGGGCGGGCAATTATTTAAGTTAGTTAATTTTGATCTCAACGATTCAATAATTTGTTAGATATTCTATTATACAATTATTTAATTTATTTATGAAATTTCACAGGTTTGACATGAATATTTTTGTTCTTAAGAGGATGTAAGAGGATTCTATTAAAATATTGCTTAAGGACACCACCCAAATGCTTTTGGTTTTCAATTTCTATTTATTGAGATTGGTCGGTCCTAGGTGAATGCAAGATTTATCACCAATCACTTTGAATGCTTTATATCTTGATCGCCATGTTCATTCAGATCTTCTTGGTATTTTTCGGCTGGAAATTATGATTTATGACAAATCACACTATTTTTTCCTATCTGTCATGTAATATAGAAATGAGATTTTCATCTACTTTTCCCCAGTCTGTAATAGCTCGTGGGCTACTGAATGAAATTGCAGAAAAGTCCAGTTATGTCCCAGTGTTCATGAACTTCTCTGCACAGACAAGCAGCGCAAGGAGCCAGGAAATGATTGAATCAAAATTGGAAAAAAAACGAAAAAACATACTTGGTAATTTGAAAATTAATGTACTCAGGCATTGCCTATGAATCATTTAAATTCCTTGGTATTTTTTATATCATAGAATTGAAATATCTTAAACTGGAATGACATATCAATAGATTTATATAGTTATGTATTTATTTATTTACATGTACCTAGGTTTACATATTATCTGTAATATATGATGTATGTAAACCCATACCCTCTTCATTATAGGTGCTCCTGTTGGAAAACGAGTTATTATCTTCGTTGACGATTTGAACATGCCTAAGCTGGATACTTACGGCTCTCAGCCCCCAATTGAACTATTGAGACAATATCAGGTATGAGAATTAGTAAGGAGTTACCACAAGTTTAGTTACATCTACGCAAAGGAATGAGTATGTGAGTAGGTGAGTGAGTGAATGAATGAGTGAGTGAGTGAGTGAGTGAGTGAGTGAGTGAGTAGGTGAATGAGTGAGTGATTGAATGAGTGAGTGAATGAATAAGTGATTGAATGAATAAGTTAGTGAATGAATAAGTTAGTGAGTGAGTGAGTGAGTGAGTGAGTGAGTGAGTGATTGATTGAGTGAGTGAATGAGTGAATGAGTGAGTGAATGAGTGCATGTGTGTTAACATTGTATTGTCGTATTGTAGCATGACCAACATTTATTTACGTTTTTCCACTTGTCTAATTATATTTTTCTTTAGGATTTTGGTGGCTTTTATGACAGAGAAAAGCTATTTTGGAAGAATCTTCAGGTAAGACTTTTCCTGTTTCTCTGAAGTCAGCCGACTTGATAGTATTTTTATGAATAGAGTGGTTTAGGTGCTACAGGTATAAAATGTTATCTCTGCCTGTTACGTTTATGTTTTCTTTTTCTTACAAGCTCTTCTTTCCTTCTCTTCCTCTCATTCATTGTTCCCAGCTCCTACATTTAAGTCTCTATTAAGGCCGGTTTCCACTTAAGCGAATGCACCGATTCGTCCGAGGCGAACCGAGTTTGTGCATGCGTGGTAGGTTCAAATGTGGATTCACCCTCGGCTACCCCCTGCCGAATTGGCTAATTGAGACGTTCAAAAGGTTTGAGCTTTTCCATGGACCTATAATCCCCTGACCAATCAAATTTGATTCGGGCCTCCTCGGCCGTGCATTCGGCGCATTCGTTTAAGTGGAAGCCGGCCTTTATTGATTTTACGGTGTGTCACGTTTTCTCTACATGCCAATGTAGCACTTAGCACACAGCTTGTCTATGAAATCCGATAAAGTGCTTGCAAAGCCGGATTTGCTGCTAGACCTAACTTCATTCTCTAACATCTACAGCTGAAGAAATTCCTTGACTTTTTAGGATGTTACTATATGTGCTGCATGTGCCCCACCTGGTGGTGGGCGAAATCCTGTAACGCCAAGGTTTATTCGTCACTTCAGCATGTTTTCCATCCCATCATCAAGTGATCACACATTGAAGCACATTTTCAAGGTTTGATTCATTATTTATAAGCATTTTTATACCTCATATCATTTCGCTGATCTGCCTTTTATTATGATATCGTTAGTCTTTTCTCCATTATAATCCTTCCATTCATATATCTTTTCGTTGTTTTCTCTTTGATTTTTTCTTTCTCTCTACCTTTGATAAGTTTTATTATTGTTTAAATATATTTCAACAGTGCTTTCATACTTATCATGAAATCAATGGATTATTTTTTTTCATTTTGATATATGTATTTCATCCAATCGCTTAATAGAAAAACTTTAAATTTTTCAGTCAATCTTGAAAGGCTTTCTGTTTGATTTTCCAACTGCTGTAAAAGATACTGCTGAAGCCATAGTCAGTGCCAGGTAAATAAAGCCTTATTGCTTTGAGAATTTCATCATCTCCTGATTTTGGTACCCTTCGATGGTATTTATTCTTGAAGTATTCTCATCAGCCTCATTGTTAAGGATCTTTTATCTTTTGAACATCCTTTTTGAAAATTGATTTTGACTGACGTTAATTTTTCATTTTGTAGCCCAAATTTCATCATAAAAATCTGTAACTCAATATTTCATGTTAATTTTCTTTCTATTAGCGTGGAAATCTACTGCCAGATGAGCACCGATCTTCTACCGACTCCTGCAAAGTCACATTATGTTTTCAATTTAAGAGATTTGTCAAAATGCATTCAAGGTTGGTCCATAATAATTGATCTCTAATACTCTTCCGAGTCTCTGTTATTTCAATGCTTAAGTCTAAACTTTAAGGTTATATTCATTGCATCCTGATGGTTTCTTCTGGTACCAACGTTCTTTTGGTTGCTTCACTGTGATTATTTTGAGTGAAAAGTAAGATAGCAACCAGTAGCGTGAAATTATTTTTACACTTACTATGGAGGATTTTCTTTGCATTAATCCTAGTAAACAACACGGACTGTCCTTGTGCTAACCCTGAACAATGAATTATTTCCTTAATATTTTTATTTGCATTAGCACTATCCACTTTCACTCATGTTTGATTTTCAACTGAGTTGATTTGTGCTTTGCCTAGGTGTGGTGCAAGCAGATACAAGCGTCATCAGAGACAAGGAGCAAATTTTTCGATTATTTTGTCATGAGGCTCAAAGAGTTTTCCATGATCGTCTTATCAACAATGAAGACAAACGATACTTTAATGGAATGTTATCAGAAATGGCTCAGAAACACTTCTCTATTGTATGTTGCCTTAAATACCCTCTTGAAATTCGTAATGGAATAAGTTCCTCAAATAGATATTGTGCACATATATAGGTCAATACTAACAATGATGATTTTCAAACATCATTTACTCTCTCACTCATTTTCCAGGGTGTACTCCCTACTTTCCTCTACGGGGGTTCCATGTCAGGGTTTTTTGCTGATCCTCAAAAATTGAGTCACAGTTTTGATGAACCCCAAATATTGAGTCTCAAAATTTTGAGACCCTAAATATTGTCACATATTTTGGACTACCACTGTTATAAAATTTAATTGAATATCACAAGTATATGCTTAATGTATTAAAACTTTAGAATTTGGTTTTCTTTTGCAGCTTCCCTTCAATTCTCAAACTCCAAATATCTAATTTTTCATAAGCTGTATTTCTCAGACCCCAAATATCGAATTTTTCTTTAGCGGCAATTCACAGACCCCAAATATGATTTGTTGTAAAATCTCTGACCCAAAATATTGAAATGGACCCCGTATAGAAAAATAGGGAGTACCCCCTGGGACTCACTCACTCACTCACTCATTCACTCACTCACTCACTCACTGATAGACAGATGGACTGACTGTTTTAATGGGTAGTTGATGAATTCTGTGTAATGAATGAGCGACTTTCCAGCCACCTCCATGTCTCGTACAAAGTTTCATGTTTACTTTACTTCTGTAGTTCATCCTGTTTGTAATGGCATCCACATTTTTTTAGAGTGTTGAGCCACATACGTTTGAGTCTCAGCCAATCATCTTCGGTGATTTTATAAAAATGGGAATTGATAAAGCAGACAGAATGTACGAGGAGCTTTCAAATGCTACAAAACTGAAGCAAGTTCTTACCGATGTGAGTTTAAACTTCCATTTTAGATTCTGAGTTTCCTATAACCTTATGATATAATCCACTCAGTTTCATGGTTTTGTCTTTTAATTTTTCTGGCTAAAAAGTATAGATTGTTTCAAGTATGAGTTCCTATACCTACCAAATTGCTTCCATGTTTTATAAATATTGTCTTTTATATATTTCTATGCAAAATTTTCACCATTCAAGCCTTTTTGTATTTTTATTGTTTATACCTTTTTATAGTATCTTGATGATTATAATATGTCGTCATCAAAAGAAATGAAGCTTGTATTTTTTGTCGATGCAATACAACATCTTTCCAGGTGATTTTGATTTCTCTAATGCCATGTTTATTGATTCGCTATAGTTAATTAGTTTCCAATATTGCTGAGTTATGAAGCTTAATATGAATTCTAAATAAGAAATTATTTTACATGCTCTTACGTTATCTAAATACGCTTGTCAGTTTTGAAAAAGAACAGATATTTAATCAATAGGTCGTACGCAGTTGGTTTTGCATGACTTCAATTAGGAATTTTTCGTTCGTAAGTGATTTCAAAATGAAGCCTTAGCACAACCTTATTCTGTTACATGTTTATTGTTGTTTCTATTATAGAATTGCCCGCATGATTCGACAACCAAGAGGTAATGCTCTACTTGTTGGAGTCGGAGGAACAGGAAAGCAAAGTTTAACGAGGTAGTTTATTACCTTAGATATGCCTGTCTCATTTTATCTCTTCGATTCTCTTAAGAGCCATAATTGGAACATATGATATGCTTCTCAAAGCTCTTGCCACGGCTAAAGACTGGTGTTTTTGAATAAGATTGGCCACAGAATTACGTATTATCTACATGTTCTATGCCAGTATTGCTAGTATAAATTCAGTGAAAAATTCAGGACAATTGTTTATTCCATTAAACATTTTCTGTGTTCACTTAAAAGCATCCATTAACATTCAGAGGCACCTATTTTATTTTTCATGCTATTTTCTATTTATTTTGCAAAATTGAGCTTACTTGCTTACAATTTACTTTTCACTTGTTTACACTTTACTTTACTTAACCCTTGCATCATTTCTTGAACGCCTTATATGGAATGATTATTAAATTATACCCTCTAGACTGGCATGTCACATGTCTGGTTACAAGTGTTTTCAAATCGAGCTTTCGAGGGGATATGACTATACTGCCTTCAGAGAAGACATCAAAAAGTTATACACATACGCTGGTGTTGAAGGAGAAAACACAGTGTTCCTATTTTCTGATACTCAGGTAACTCAACAAATCCTTTTAATGATTTCCTAAGACCCTGCACGTAGTTGCTAATATTTCTTTCCCATAATTGTTCATATACTAAACTCCATTTTATTAAAAGCTGCTCTAAGTTTTAGTTGATGAACCAGATTTGATTTGTAGTTTGAAATATATCAAATCTACTCCTAGCTTTTTTAAAACATGTACGATAATGTAGAAAATTTTTAAGACTATGAATAATTGCTAAGGGCCTTTTGATAGCTGCAGAATTGTTTATAGATTGTGTAATTTAATATTATATTCTTATTACATGCTTCACATACCTTATCCTAATCTAGATTGTTGTTGAAGAATTTCTCGAAGACATAAACAACATTTTGAATTCTGGCGAGGTGAGATGCTTTTATCATCCATTAGATTCATATACGTCCCAAATTGATTTTGTTGTCTGCATCAAAGTGAAACTTGTTGATCTTTTCTAACATTTTCGTCTGACACAACTAAAAACTGTAGTGTTCCAAGTATATTCTTGTGCAATAACGAATTTTGGACTATTTAGTCTTTTCCTCCAACTATCAAATTTTTCCCACTGATTTTCAGTCTACCTTTGCTTATATTTATTACTTTTCCAGGTTCCAAATCTTTTTGAGGCAGAAGAATATTCTGCTTTGATAAATGGAATAAGGCAACATGCAAAAGAGGCTGGAGTTCCTGAACATGATAGGTAGACAAAAATACTTTTAAAGTGTATTAAGATCAATCTACTTTTGAGGAGTAGTCTAGAGTTGTGCATTTTGAAACAGCAGTGGCCTAATCTCACACGGTGATTATTGCTTGATTGCCAAATTGACTTTCTAATTGGCCCCAAGAGTGGCCCCAAGAGTGGCCCCAAGAGTGGCCCCAAGAGTGGCCAATTATGACCTATTACCATTGTTTACTTGAAGAGTCCCAATGAGAAAACAAACTCTTTTTGTCTACACAAGATTGGGTTTTGAGTCTTGATGTAAACAAATTCCAAAATACTTAAATGAAAAGACGATCTTGCTTGCCCAATGATCCGAAAATTGTCTTCTGTATATGTTTTGGCGCATTCTGGATTTGCAATAAGGTGTTGAAAAATTAGACGCATCCTATCACATTAACCGCATCTGGAAATATATTTCGGTTAACCTTTAGTTCACTATCCGACGTTTTCATACTCTGATGAGTGTCGGACGAAAAAAGCTTTTGTATGTGAAAAGGATGCTGCCGCTTTTTCGTTCTGTGGTAAAATATTATGCATTAAAGGAAGAAGTTGATTTTCTCGTTCATTTCAATTCTGATTCTCAATGAAAGGTCATATATTTATTTTAGCATTATATTTTGAAGTAATGCACGTTCAATAGCTTGACCTAGGAAGTTTCAACTACTTTTTGTATACCAGGTTTTGTCATGCAGGGAGACGTATGTTACAAAATTTTGCACTAAATGAAGACCCACGGATGAAAATAGCCACGTTCTCTGCCCTGTTTATCAAAGCATTTTTGACTTGTAAGGCAAGCATCATCTTTGAAAAGCTGAAGAGGGTGAAATATCTTAGTGTAGGTGTAGCTTAACCTTTGTAAACAGCTAAGTATGCTTTTATCGATTCTAGGGATGCTATTTATAACCATCTCATTGGCCGTGTGCGAGACAATTTGCATATTGTCCTCTGCATGAGTCCAGTTGGTGAAGCATTTCGAACTCGATGTCGTATGTTCCCTTCACTTGTTAACTGTTGCACAATTGATTGGTTCTCTGAATGGCCAAGGTATCATATATTTTTCAACTACTCAGCTTAATGTTCATTTTCTAAAAATTTTTGAATTTTCAATCTATCTGTAAGGAACTTGGATGCCACTTTTTCCAATATTATGAAATTTTTAATGTAGCCTAGCTATTTTTAATGGCAAAAAAGGTTATTTATTTTTGGCTGCTGGTATGAAGTGTATAGTCATAAAATACATCCATGTTGATCCGAACGATAATAAGAGATCAAAACTTTCACATGATGAGGAAATGGAGATCTTTTTCACTTTTTTAAGAGCATTTTTATTTCAATGAAGTGTCATTTTCTTTTATGATTACTGCTAATGAATCGGATAAATCGTAACTGCTAATACATATTTGAAATATATTGAAGTACATCATAACTTATTATACCTTCGCATATTACTGCTTAATTTTACATATCTGTTTATATATTATATGTTTATCACTTTTAATTGTGCTTTTGTTACATTGCACCTTTAAATCTGTAGAATTTTAGTTTAGGACTATGCCACGTAAGAAATTACAATGAAGCAATTTTAACTCTTCCATTTTTCTTGCATCTATCCAGAGAAGCTCTCCTATCAGTTTCCCAGAATTTCTTTGAAGAGATCGATTTAGGAAATGACAGCATCAAGGTAACATCCTGTTTTTAATTTTATAATTTTATGCTTTATGATTTTTTTATGAAACTAAAAATTCTGGTCGCAATTTCTACCAGTTAATCAGCAATTCAGCATTAAAATGCTATATTCAGCTGTTGCTCCTATAGTGTTCCTTCATAAGTTAGTTTATGTCATGGTGCTCTAGTTTGCTGCTGGCATTTTTTAATTGTATGTTGTTGTTTACCTCTTATTTCATCATTTGTGTTGTTTTTTTATAGGAGAACATAGCTGAAATGTGTGTTGAGATTCACATGAGTGTTACATCCATGGCAGAGCGTTATTACAATGAGCTGAAGAGACGATACTACACGACCCCAACAAGTTACCTGGAACTGATCAATTTGTATCTTTCAATGCTGGAAGCAAAGAAAGGGTATGCAGCTGTTTATCTGTGCATCATATAACATATAACATATAACATATAACATATAACATATAACATATAACATATAACATATAACATTTAGTAGCATTCATATAGCAAAATTAATAATTGTCTCTCGTAGCATTCATAATTTTGTGCCTTTTGTTGTAAATGAGCAAGCTATTTTTTTCTTTTCTAATGTTCTCCATGACTTATGATGATGAATTTAATTTATACATTAATTTCCAGCTTATCCTCTACTTGCATAGAGAAGTACTTTATCTGATTGCAGTAGCTCCCACAACGCAGAATTTAAGTCTTCTACTTTCTAAACACAGGCAACTTGTGAATGCAAAGGACCGTGTAAAGAACGGGCTGAAAAAGCTCCTTGAGACAAATGAGCTAGTTGATACGATGCAGGTGAGGATTTCAGAATGTTTTGATTCTCATTTGCAAACCATCAGGTGCTTACGTGCCTAGTTTCAAAGTTCTGTGCCAATTTTTTAAAATGAATAATATGTCATCTTTTAGGTGGAGTTAGTTGCATTGGAACCAGAACTGAAACAGAAGTCTCTGGACACTGAGAAGCTCATGGAGAGACTTCAAGTAGACCAGGAAGAGGCTGACAAGGTAGATATTCGTTGATAATGGTTATTTGTAATGTAGAATTCTTAATGTAAGTATAGTTTTTCTTCAACTTAGGCCACCTCAACTCATCTGCAGCAATATGGTGTTAAATATGTTATGATATTTTCATCTGCTAATTTTTCACATCGTAATACTCTTTTTACAATTTCGTTTCTTGAAGTTTCAGTTTTTAGAAAGCTTTTCAAATTCAAATTAGTTCATGCTCTTATTTAGCATGCTAATTGTGAATTTGACAGGTTAAAATATTATATTATTTAATTTCTATCACAATGTCTGCTTGCTTTAAATTCTCAGGTAAGAAAAGTAGTTGAAGCAGATGAAAGAGTAGCGAGAGAGAAAGCAACAGAAACTGAGGCAATTGCTGAAGATGCGCAACGTGACCTTGATGAGGCACTGCCAGCATTAGAAGCTGCTAACAAGGTACTGTCATCTATTTTGCTTGTACTGTGATATTCTCAAATCAGATTCGTTCATTTTCAGATTCCCTTTCTTGATTATGTACTGTTGGAATAAGAAGATATCTATGAGTATCAGTTGCAAAGACTGCATCGAATCCATTGGACAGATTACTTTTGATATGTACTAATTTCAAGTGGGCTAAGCCATATTCTAATGAAGCAAAATTTTTGATTGTTTGATTGCCTCCTTAGGCGCTCGACTCTTTGGACAAGGCTGACATATCTGAGATACGTGTCTTCAACAAGCCTCCAGATATGGTCATGACAGTAATGGAAGCTGTGTGCATATTGCTTGGAACAAAGTTTGTATCATTCTCAATAAAGTTAATTCATAATTTCTTCGTGAAGCACAAAAAGTCTAGGTCTGCATCTTCAAGCTTTTGGCAATTCATTGCTACCTAACCGTTTGTAAATAATCCTCTCTAAATATAATTATGAAATGTAATTTTATTTAATTTTTGCGTTTATTCAAAAGCATATAGTACAAGTACCTTTTCTATCGCCTTTTACTTAGGTAAATTAAGCAATTTTCAGCTCTGATAGGATCAAATCTTAATATAATTGTACTTTTGATATAATCTCAATTATTAACCATCACCATCTCCTTAGTTGAGCTTCAACTTTCAAACGAAATTCATTTCTGATCATCACTGCTTGGAATTTATTTTTAAAGTTTAACATCATGTGTTCATATAACTATCTTATTTTCATGTTATTCTATGTTCATACTAACGTTCTTATGTCTATTTTACTTTCTCTAGACCAGACTGGCCTTCAGCTAAGACTCTTCTTGGAGACCAAAATTTCCTTAAACGTCTGGTTGAATTTGACAAGGTCAGTCAAGTATCGTTTATCTTACACTTCCTTTAATGAACGCTAGGAGAGCAAGTTGCGTAGTTATTTTTACTCTTTTCAAAAATTTTTCAACAGTTTTTCTTATTTTTAGGATAATATTCCAGAATCTGTTTTAAAAAAACTGAAGAAGTACATTGACAATCAGAAGTTTGTTCCAGAAATTGTTGAGAAAACCTCGAAGGTAGAATTTAGCCATAGTCTCTATGAGCCTGTCGAATATACGAGATGATAAGAATTTCTGTGCATGAGGATGTATTAGCATTGTAATTCTATTCTTTTCTTTTGCACACTGCCTAAGATGGTAGTGCTGCTTGTAGTTATAGAATCATGCACGAAAATCAACAGTTGTAACTTTATTTACCATTTTCTAGGCCTGCAAGTCTATGTGCATGTGGGTAAGGGCTTGCGATTTGTATGCAAAAGTTTACAAAGAAGTTGAGCCAAAACGACAAAGGTATACATTTATCAGTGGTATTGCTTTCTTCCTTTTTTGTTTTAACATCTTCAGTTAATCCTGTATGAAGTTTAAATTTTCATGAGCATTTTTCTTATCTTTCACAAGACTCGCTGAAGCTGAAGCAGAATTGAAAATGACCATGGCGACATTGAAATCAAAGCAAGATAAACTAGCTGAAGTTGAAGAAAAGGTTTGTTTTTACCAAGAACTACTAAAGCTTCATTTTTCAAGAGCTTTCCTTCTTTCTATTCTATATCAGTGCGTATCATACACCGCTGAAAGATTTTCTTCTATGGCTTCTTGCTCATTGTAATTAAAATGCTTAATTTTATTGCTGAAAATTGCTTACATTCATGCTGCAACTGTTCAATTCTCTTCTGATGAATTCTAAATTTTTTGGAGACTAATAAACTTTCCCATTATCATTAAGTTTTGCTGACAAACGATGAGAGCTTTTATTTAGGTTGCTATAAAGCTTTGCATGGATTTTTGTGAATCTGTGTTTAGACTATTTTGAATTTTTACTTAGATTGACGTAAATCTTTGTTTAGATTGCAGATCTCCAGGCAGCTTATGATCAAAGCATAGCTGAAAAAGATCGCTTGACGAAGAACATTGCACAGACAGCCGCAAGACTGAAAAGAGCGTCAAAATTAACCACAGCTCTTAGCGATGAACAAGGAAGATGGACTGAAAATGTTGCTGTAAGTAGTTTCACACTGGGAAATTCATATTCAATTTCTTTTCCAACCTCGTAATAGATTTAAGTGTATGTGGAACTGGAAGTCAGATTAAAACATGTTACTTAAAATTTTGACTTGCCCTATCTTTAACGTGGCATAGTGTGTTTCACATGAATTTCTGCTCAGCAATTAAGATGATATTTGTCAATACAGGGTTCTCACTCCTCCTTAAGCTCCTAGAAAACTCTAAACTTTCAGGAATGTTTTGCTGTTCTCCTGAGTTTCTCCTAAGTTTTTCATAAGTTGAATTTTTCAGTAGTCATGTTGCTTAATAATTTATTTTATGATAGTTTTCATAAAAAAATGGTTAAATTATCAATTCTCTCAAGCTATACCGTGGTTGTATTATTTTGTGAATAAGCATAATGACTTTTTCTGCTATACCAAACGTATGATGGCCATTTACCCTATCTATATCATATCATCTGAGTGACCTATTATCCGTTATTTTCCTAAATATAGCTTAACCGAATTTCTCTGGAATCTGCTAAAAACCTGCTAAAAATGGGTGAAGAAATCTCCTAAATTCACCTAAATTTCCTTAAAAAATTGATGAAATAAGAGTGAGAGCCCTGGAATAGTATCAAAAGAGCCACTTTCAACATGCTTCTAGATATGTATCTTTATTGACAGAGTCGATCTCCCTTATTCATTTTGAATGATACCTACTTGAGTTAAGAATCTCCTCGTTGCATTTATCTTTTCAATTTTCAGGCTTTTGAAATTGATATTGGCAACGTGGTTGGGAACGTATTTGTGGCAGCAGCCTGCGTAGCGTACTTTGGTGCCTTTACAAGCTCATACCGACAAGAGGTACTAATATTTCTGCTTTACCGTCAATGCTTTCTGACCCATATCTACTTTTGTTTGCTCCACTAGAAATCGTCTTCTTAGAATTTATCCCAGCTTTGATTGCCATAGAATAACAACATCCAATTTGGTGCATTTCTAGCTTTCTAAATCATGGGTTGAACGATGCCAGGAGCTTGAAATTCCTGTTACTGATGATTTCAGTCTGATTCACGTGTTAGCTGATCCATTTGAAATCAGACAATGGAATTCTGATGGATTACCACGAGACACTGTGAGTTTCAACAAACTTTTGCTAAATGCAAATGATATACCTCAATTGAATAATGTGAACGCCATTTATTTCCTTTATTTAGTTTCATCCTATATTCCTCCATGATTATATTACATTTCACGATATTATGTACAAATTCTTTAACTTACAGGTTAATTAAGTTCAACTATTTACAAGATTTAAAAATGAACAGGAAAGAATATATGAAAATTGTAAATACCCTAATCCATAAATAAAATCTTACAGATCCTACAGTTGCAATGCCCGCAGTTCTTTGACTTTAGATGTTTTTTAAAAACTGCCAGAAAGCTGGAAATTTTAATTTCTGTTGGTAATTTTGCTCAAGCTCTTTAACTCATGAACTGTACTGTATCTGTGCCATAATGTGCAGCTCTCACTTTTTGTAGATTTAGAGTGCTCGTGTTTTGTTAATCTAGATGCAGTATTTTTAGTTAAAGGATGTATATACATGCGTTGTTATTCATTCATTTGTTGGTAGTTTTTCAGTTCTTTGTAAACAATTAACCGTAGGTTTCTATCGAGAATGCAGTCCTTGTAACTAGGGGAAGAAGGTGGCCTTTGATGATTGACCCCCAAGATCAAGCTAACCGATGGATCAGGCAAAAAGAAGCGAAAAATAGCTTAAAGATCATCAAGCTCACGGATGCAAATTTCTTGAGAACCTTAGAAAACTGTATTAGAATAGGCATGCCTGTTCTCCTTGAGGAAGTTGGCGAATCACTAGATCCATCTTTAGAGCCTGTACTATTGAAGCAGACATTCATGGCTGGTGGAAGAATGCTTATTCGACTTGGCGACAATGACATTGATTACGACAAAAATTTCAGGTACTGTTGCACTCCTTGGGAGTTTATTCGTGATGTCCTTCACTTTAGCTCTATTTGTAAACAAAAACTGCTGAAAGTCACGTTACAACTGAAAGAAGAATTTTACTTTTGGGTACAGTACTTTATTGTTATATCATGCCATTACTATACAAGCCTTTACATTCCTCTCTTCATTCATCAATCGTAGATTTTATATGACAACAAAGCTTGCGAATCCACATTATCTACCAGAAGTTTGCATTAAGGTTACCGTCATCAATTTCACTGTTACAAAATCAGGCCTTGAAGATCAACTTTTGGGGTGAGTTTTGAAGCAAGTCTAACTCTGTCGTGGTCATGAATTTCTTTCGTGGGTAGAAGCATAACTTTCCTTGCAGGCTTTTTCTACCTGTTACTCTTATCGATTTTTTGAATGTTTCTTTACAATTTATGATAGTTATCTGAGATCATAAGAGAAATCTTTTGCTTTCAATTTTAGCGATGTAGTCAGATTGGAGCGTCCAGATTTAGAAGAGCAAAGGAATCAGTTGATCGTGCGAATTAACACAGACAAAAACCAACTCAAGGCGATTGAAGATCGAATCCTCAAGCTATTGTTTACGTCAGAAGGAAACATTTTAGATGATGAAGTACTTATAAACACACTGAACGAATCCAAGGTGAGTTGAATCTTTCTTAGAGTCCCCACCAATATTTAGTATTACGTCATCTTTTACATTTTATACCAGAATCAATCACTATTCTGCTGCCAGTTTAGTGACTAGCATCGTTCCAATATCAAGTTTTCCTATCTCTTAGGTCACCTCTGGCGTCATAACAACACGTCTAAAAGAAGCTGAGACAACAGAAGAGAAAATAAGTGCAGCACGTGAGAAGTACCGTCCTGTTGCAACACGAGGCTCTGTCATGTATTTTGTTGTTGCATCATTGGCTGAAATCGATCCCATGTACCAGTACTCCTTGAAGTATTTTAAACAGGTATTTCTGAGCTGCATGCCTTTTTCTCACAAATTGTGAATTTTACATCATTACATAGAATGAAATGTGATTTGAAGCAATTGTTTTCATAACCTTCTCACGGTGGACCTCTAAATGTATAATTTTTTTATTGTAAAAGGAATTTTCGTATGTTTTCTTGCTATTTTTATTGCAGAAGGCAAATTTTATGATCCAACCCTTGTCTTGAATATACTTATATCGCAAGGTAAACTGTTCGGGCTATGCAGTTGTGATGTTTTTTGTAGCTTTTCAACAACTGTATTGAGAACAGTCCAGCAGCTGAAGATCTGAGCGAAAGATTGCAAATACTGTTGAAGAACTGTACCGAGACTGTTTATGCGAATATTGCAAGGTAGGCCATGCTGACTGCTTTTTGTGACATCAACATAACATCTGAAACTATAAATTATTGTTTTATCGATTGGGTTGGTAATATGATTCTTGTCATGTTTTAATGTCTTTCTGTTTCTTTACAATGCTTAACTTTCTACCGTTTCTTTTTAGGGGCTTGTTCGAAAAGGACAAACTGGTATACTCGTTTATGATGTGTACTGATATCATGAGGGAAAGAGATGAAATCTCGGATGCTGAGTGGAATTTCTTCCTTAGAGGAACCGGAGGCATTGAGAAGGTATGTATCAATATATTAACGCACCTTTCAGGACATATAGGAGACTTAACTTTGGTTTTGACCATCGAAAGCCGATAATTTGAATTGCAGAGTTTTTAGATGTGTTTCCATAGATATATCTTGCGTTGATTCTCACTGAAAAATAACCATACAGAGAAGCATAGAGAATTATGGTATCGTTATTGCAATGCACTTCAGAATTTTCAATTGAGTAACCACGAGGCTTTCATACGAATAGGACTTTTTATTTGCCAAATAGTCAACAAAATGCTGCCTTCATTGCACTTGTCTATCTAATGTTTCTAATAACACAGGATTATCCGCCGAAACCAGCAATATCTTGGCTCCATGAAAATGACTGGAAGTCCTGTTGCAATTTAGAAGTAAGTCGTTGCTTTTTTAAATCCCCAGTCCCTCATACACTCAATTATGACTTTGATATTGCGCTACGCACACACACACACACACACACACACAC
>OLMO02000003.1:11182048-11227580 GCA_900291935.2 Cassiopea xamachana | reverse complement strand
AGAGAGAATATATATATATATATATATATATATATATATATATATATATATATATATATATATATATATATATATATATATATGTTTTGTCACATCAGCAACATTTATAGTTCCTTCTAACATTTGCTAATATTAACAATTATTGACTTTAATATCTATTTGCAATAGTAAGTAATTTATATAGTTGACTATCTTTCTGCTGTCTTAGATAATGAGCTTCTTGATTTTTTACGTTTACTTACTTCCATGTGATTAGTTTGAGCACTTAATTTGCTCTTCTTTGTAAATGGCCCATCTTTTCTTTCAGGAATTTTTGCCAGTCTTCCAGGGCATCAAGGAATTATTCATTACAAGACACATAAGCATCGAGCTCGGTCAAGTAACGGTATGCAATAACTAGTCATGGTAGCAATAACTGTCAACCGAAATCTTGAAACGCTTTATAATTACCTCAGTAATTGTTCCAGCTTTTTATAATCACTTGAGCTGGGTAAATTTTAGATTACCTATGCTCCTTCAGTGACCCGTTCATTCCAATTTCTCATTGCTGTTCCAGAGGTGTTGCCTTGATTTTCATTGTGAATAGATATATATATATATATATATATATATATATATATATATATATATATATATATATATATATATATATATATATATATATATATATATATATATATATATATATATATATATATATATATATATATATATATATATATATATATATATATATATATATATATATATATGTATATATATATGTATGTATATATATAAATATATATATATATATATATATATATATATATATATATATTATTGAAATATCTTCATCGAAGAGTTCATATAAAATCATAGATGAAGTCGATATCTAAGGCTTGGATGTGGTCATAATCAAAATCATTGAAATTTTTACAGTACATCTCATGTTATCATATTTCATGCAGTTTGTGCTGAACCCAGAGGAGTCAAATGAGTACAAACATTCTGAAGGACAAAATGAGGATTTTGAAAAAAGTTTATCGTCATTTTTAAAGCTGATACTCATCAAGTGTTTCAAGGAGGAAAGAGTAAGTTTTTATTTTCTTTGATTAAGCAATGCAGGTTATATATATATATATATATATATATATATATATATATATATATATATATATATATATATATATATATATATATATATATATATAATCATAACACTGCTATGCCTTCTAAGATTAATATATAGGCTAGCTTCAGTAGTTTGTATCTTTGAAATGTACCAACCCCCATCACTTAATGCATCGTCAGTTCGTATGAATCTTCAATTAAGAGATTATCTCCTTGGTCAGCAGATTTTGTACATGGATTATGTTGTTCTTTTTATTTTTGCCTGATAGGTAACAAATGCTGTAACAGAGTTTGTTTGTGAAAACCTTGGAAAGTCATTTGTGGAGAGGCCCCCAACAGATCTTAGAGTACTTTATGCTGACATGTCCTCTATCATTCCCCTTGTGTTTGTCTTATCAACTGGTTCAGATCCCATGAACGCATTTCAAAGATTTGCAAAAGAAATGGATTATGCAAACAGGTAATTTCATATTGGTAACTTTTCACGCAATTTAACTCCAGAACTTTCAGATCTGGAATCTAGAATGGTAGCTTTTGTTGAAAGGGCCTTGAATAATATGTTTTGTCTGATCTGGCATATCTTAGTGAAAAGCAAGGTCTTATCATTATCAATCCTGGCTTAAATTTATTGCTTTGAGCCACATTTCAGTGTTTGTTGACAAATAATTCACAACGGGAAATTCTTCTTTGCTTTTCCTGTATTTAAGTACTAGTGCTTTGTTCCACTTATGATCTTTCGTACCTTATTGGAGATCTCCACTACTTCGAGATACATATACTACATTCGAGATACTTAAGTTGCTTCATCGCCCATCAATTCATAAAAATTTATTTTCATCCTGTTTTTATTGCTATTTTCATTGCCAGTGATGCAAGCCCTTCCCACCATTTATCTGGTGTTGTAATATCTTATTGATCTAAAATTCAATTTTCAGAGTTCAAGCAATTTCTCTTGGTCAAGGACAAGGACCAGTTGCTGAGAAAATGATATCAAATGCAGTCCAGGAGGGCGATTGGGTATTTTTGCAGGTAATTCATGTTACGTTTTTTCTCATCTAATTTACTCTTCCTGTAATAAATGGCTGTCTATTCTTCATATCGTCGAGTTGTGGAATAGCTCATGATGCTGAGAAATTTTTAACGATTTGATTGCAATTATATAGCTTGCATTCAAAGAGCGCAAAGGTCACTGCTTGGGTCAGAGGTCAAGTAACCATAGGCCATAAGTCATAGGACAGTCATAGTCTGCAAAGCCTAGGTAGGAATTGTACTGTAGTTTATTTAATTGACATCTATTGCCAGCAGTAGACTCACTTGGCAGGGTATGATGTTTCACGTGAGGCAGTTTTCTAATAAAATTGAAGTCAATGACCTTTGGTCTTCTGTATGAGCCAGCCATGTCATTTTCTCGATTTTAGAACTGTCATTTGGCAGCCTCATGGATGTTGTCTATGGAATCGATAATCAAGAAAATATCTTCTGGTGAAACTGAAGTTAATCCGGATTTCAGATTATTCCTCAGCTCAATGCCGACCAGCACTTTCCCAGTCACTGTGCTGCAAAACAGCATCAAAGTCACAAATGAACCACCAAAGGGATTGCGTGCAAATGTCAAGAGAGCGTTCAATGAGCTCTCAGTTGATCCATTTGAAACACATAGTACGTTTACAATCTTGATATTTTTATATTAATCTAGATTAATCGCATTCATCATAATAGACATGTGTAGGTAGTATTTTGGAATTAATTATTTGTGTTACCCTTGATATGTGGGTCGTCACCTAAACAGATGACATTATTAATCTCAATTTTTGGTGTTATTCAAACGGGTCTATATGCTCGGTATTATTATTTTGTTCCACACCGAAAAAATACTTGCCAAATCTATAAATAAAATAATTTGCAGCAGTGTTAATAGATATTTAATGAATTTTGCTCAGTGCTTTTCCTATCTTGAACGACTTTTCTTATCCCTTATATGTGAAGCGTGCTTTGAATTGGGTAGCAACGGTTCAATAATATAGTATTGCTCTAGTAGATAATAAAGAAGAAAGGAACAAGATTTAGGCCTATTAACATATAGCCATTAACTAAACCCAATCACATCTCATATCCAAGTTTTTTTAAGGATGCCCTGATGTTTTCAAGCATTATTCAAAATCATGTTTTGCGATCTTTTTTATGACCATTAGCACTCAAAGACACCTGGCGACGTCTTGTTTTTGGCCTTTGCTTTTTCCATGCTGTAATTCAGGAACGAAAGAAATTTGGTCCCCTGGGATGGAACATCAAGGTATGATGAAGATGTCAGTTTGTTTTCCTCAATGTCCTTCCTTGCTGTTGCTCTGGAACTTAGCAAAGTATATATAGTTTTTGCATGCCTTTCTTGAAGGCTTTTCTGAGTACTTCAAGTTGCTTAGCACCTTGCTGTTGCACCTCTTTTGACAGGAAGAAAGTATTGACATTGTTAGATTTACTTTCAACAAACTGAAAATTGAATCGTGACATTTCGTAGCTGTAGCTTTCACATATTTTTAGTTATAAAAAATCACCAATTCTTTAGTACATTAAACTCTCAGCTCCTCACAAAACGTATTCATTTTACTTTAAATCAATATTCAGTACGAGTTCAATGATTCTGATCGAGACTGCGCACTGGACAACTTGAAAATCTTTCTTGCTGATGAAAGCATTCCTTGGGATGCGCTTATTTTTATCACAGGCGAGGTATGAGCTCTGTTTCCGTTTCCATTTTATTCAGTTTTCTATAATTTAGTAATATGACATTAATTCAAGCTATCTCTCAAAAGAAATATATATTAGCCCCACAAATCTTTTAAGCTTGTTTAATTCTCAAGTGTTACTGTTTCAAAGACGTACTATTTATGGCTGTTTCTGGTGAATCTATAATCTGAATATATGGGATGAATCCATGATCTAGGTATTTTAGGTGAATCTGTAATCTAGATATATGAGATGAATCTGTAATCTAGGCACTTGAAGTGAATCTGTAATCTAAACACATATCTAGATATATGAGATGAATCTGTAATCTAGGCACTTGAACTGAATCTGTAATCTAAACACATATCTAGATGTATGAGATGAATCTGTAATCTAGGCACTTGGAGTGAATATGTAATCTAAACACATCATTTGATAGATTTGACTTTATTTTTCAAAACACATCTTTAACTCCATAACAATCTAAGGCAATCTATGACCTTCTGCTCCACATAGATTACATACGGTGGTAGAGTAACGGATGCTTGGGATCAACGTTGCCTTCGTACGATTTTAAAGAGATTCTTTGCACCACACACTTTGAACGATGATTATAAGTTTTCTGAATCAGGTATGAGCTTAATTCAATAAAATTTCTGATGCACTGAAATTGAAGCAAAATCGATTCCATTCTGACTTATTTCTTTTCTTTCTTTTCTTTAATTATGAAAACAATACGTTTTCTTTATATGGTTTCTTTATATATTTTCTTTATATACTTCTTTATATACTATATGTATATATTTTATGTATTTATATATTCGTTAATAATGAAGACGACAAGAACTGCAAAGCTGCGATTCCCAGAGTCTGACTTCTTTTTGTTATCAAGAGGATTCAGTTATCAGCTACGTCCTTTGACAATGGCAGCTCTTGTTTTATCTTGCATTTAATTATTCATTAATTTCCTGCTAAACCTACCAAACTTTCTCCTTTGTTAATTTTGTATTCTTCTTTCATCCCTCCTCTGTTTGTTTTATTTCCTCTTTCTTTGCAATTATCATGCACTAATGTATCATAGTAGAAATTTTATTCTGTAAAGAGTTCATGCTCTCGTCGACGCCTGAAAAGTATATATTTACATTCTTTGATGTACTGAGAACCATGTTTTAACTACTTCATTACTTGCATCTCATAGGTGTATATTTTGCGCCGAGTTACGAGCTTCTCGAAGATTATCGTCAATATGTCGATAGCTTGCCGATGAACGATGAACCAGAAATCTTTGGCATGCATGAAAATGCTAACCTTGCATTCCAGGTGAGATTGTTTGCCCTTGTATGCTGTAGCTATTGAAGGAATCAGTGCTGAAATAAGACAGTCTTTGGTGGATTTTTGTTGTGTATATAAAGAGTTCATCTTCTTGCTTACACTGTAGCAAAATTAATGGCCTCACCTTCTTCACATCCATCTTTACAAAGAGGTTACTTCTTTGTAGATACAAGAAACCAATGTCCTAGTGCGATCAATTCTTGAAGTCCAACCGAGAATGTCAACAGGTGGAAGTGGAAAAACGAGCGATGAAATTGTGTATGAGCTCGCTGATAGCATACTTGGCAAATTGCCTGACGTTCTAGACATGGAAAATGCCCACAAAGACCTATTCAAGGTATACTGTGTAGCTTTCGTGATATTTTCAACCGAATATTGGTCATTTCATTTCCTTGGTGTTACAGGCTATTTGCAACTTCACTGATAAAGCTATTTCTTAAATAGTCTGTTGGTACTACAGAACTTTACTACAGCACGAAAAAGCGGCAACATTCTTTTGACATACTTTAAAGCTTTTTTCGTCCGACGCTCATCAGAGTATGAAAACGTCGGATAGTGACCTAAGGCATAACCGCATCTGGATATATATTTCGGTTAACCTTTAGGTCACCATCCGACGTTTCATACTCTGATGAGTGTCGGACGAAAAAAGCTTTAAAGTATGTGAAAAGAATGTTGCCACTTTTTCGTGCTGTAGTAAAGCTATTTCTATAACAATAGTATTCTGTTCAATAATTTTGCTTAAGCAATAGCTAAAATGTTTGTAAGCCCTTTATGCTTATTGGGAGCTTATATATATATATATATATATATTTTCATTGACATTTTTATATGCTTTTTAGCATTTTAATAAACTTTATCTTTCAGACTGATGCCAAGGGAAGAATCAACTCCCTTACAACTGTTCTTGGCCAAGAAGTTGACAGATTTAACAACCTACTCAAAGTAATCAAGGTTGGTAGTATTAATGACTGGAAATTTGAATCTTCTATCATTTGTCATTTACATTTATTTCATATTTCTCTTGTATCTTACATATTTCTCTTTTTTCATTCTACATATCTTGCTATGAATTAACTATCATTACATCTTACGTATATCCTTTTCGTATTGATTCGGGTGCATTCAATGAGAATTTTTATAGTTCAATTCTTTCACGACCTCAGCTTGGCATAGGTATTTAACAATAGTTTCATGGCCACCATTTTGATTTCTTCGCAGACATCCTTGAGGCAACTCCAAAAAGCTATTAAAGGTCTTGTGGTAATGTCCCTAGAACTCGACAAGGTCTATACCAGTTTTATAAATAACCAGGTAACGCTTTCCTGTATTTAACTGATTACATTGTCATGATTTACACTAATAAAATCATTAACCATTCCGAATATAGAAATTCTACAGCGAAAATTTCTAATTTTTAAAAATTTGATCGTACGTGTACGTTAGAAGTGAGGTGTTTTGATCGTAGGTAACATCAGACAATAATGAAGCATAACATGTATAAGCATTACCACCTCTTCTTCTTTTGCACCAGCAAGTCATATATGTAGCATGTAGCAGAATTTCTCATGGTATGTTGTCAGCTCTGCTGATTGGACCACCACGAATCGAATCTGACGTCAAAAGTACAAGACTTATTAATTTGTTTGTCTTTTCGTTTCCAGGTCCCAACTTTGTGGGAAAATGCCGCGTACCCATCTTTGAAGCCACTTGCATCTTGGGTAAAGGACTTGGTACTTAGGATTAACTTTATAGAGGTGGGTTGACCGTTCTTTGCTTTAATTTTACATGTTTGCATAAATTATAATGAAGGCCCCTCCAGGTCATGATGGAGTATAATGTAGGAAAACGCCCTATGTTTATCAGATAGTGATATGACTTCAATATTGATTCATTAGCAATTGACAGAACTGTTGCCTGAAACAGAATGTTTAAATCAGCATCATTGATAGAGTTTCTAACTCTTAAAGGCGAAATAATTTTTTTCTAGAAATGGATCGCTTATGGTCAACCAAAGTCCTTCTGGATTTCTGGATTCTTCTTTCCACAAGGTGACTTTTCATTTTGTGTTCTACGTCTTAGAGCCTTAGAGTATTTTAAAATTTAAATTTTAAATGTTGCCAGCATGTCCTTTTGTTGTGATGAAAATTCTTGCATTCATGCTTCCCTAATTTTGAACCTAAATATTCATTGTCTAGGTTTCTTGACTGGAACCCTGCAGAACCACGCCAGAAAATATGACCAGCCGATTGATCAGCTGTCATTTGGATATAATATTTTATCGAAATATAGAAATCAGGAAGAAGTGGCTGAAGCCATGGCGAAATTGTCTCATGGAGAGACTCTTGAAATGGATAATGATTTGCCCACACCAGATGATGGTGTTCTTGTTCATGGGCTGTTTATCGAAGCGGCAAGGTGGGACAATGATGAGATGCAACTGGGAGATGCATTGGCAGGCCAAATGACAAGTGTAAGCTATCACTTAGTACCTCTTTTGCAGGGAATTCCTGATTTTATTTCATTATGTATATTTCAGTGTAACCTCAAGCTTCTGCTGTTGACAAGGGACGTAACTTTACAGTATGTTTGGGGGGAAGTGTCAGTATTTGATCAAATGATCCTGGGCCCAGTAAGTTGCCATGCAAAAATACCTTGCACTGCCGTTTTTGCCCTATGAAGTGGCAAGTTTTCAAGACTAGGGGGAGATGGCTCTCCCCCATACCCCCTTAAGCTTCGTCCCTGCTATTCACTTAGTTTTTCCTCCTGCATCTTAGTACCTACCTGTGATGCACATGGAGCCTGCGATGAACCTAACTCAAGATCCGACACGATATTGCAGTCCTTTGTACAAAACGTCATTTAGAGCCGGGGTATTATCAACAACAGGTATGCGGCCATTTCAATTGCAATGTTCTTTTTAGACAACATTTGTAATGTTATTGCTCACTGATTCCATTTCTCAATAAATGGTAGCCAGAAAACTGGAAGAGATGAAACAAATTGCCAATAGTAAGCTCCCCATCCAACACACATATCCCACAATGCAATTCATATATTCGACAAATATTCCCCTGTCTCTAAGGACGTCTTCTAGTTACTTCTCTGTCCTCACTGCAACTTTTACCTTCCCTTTGTACATGGGGTAGGTAACATAAATTTAGATCCTCGTAGACACAGTGAATGCATCGCAACACATAAATGTCATAACATCTTTTAATATTGTTACTACTGAACCATTGACCCTGGACTAGTAATTGAAAGCAAAAGTTTAGATTCTTGGTCCAATAGTTTGGGCTTTGTGTAGCTCGTTTAGCAACAAAGACGAAAATGGCTTTCTTGACATTCACTCTTGGTGTTTAGGGAAGAAAAAAGAATGCATACCGATATTGCTTTGAATGAAGCATGCCCTCATATGGGATCCCTGATAGATGCTCTCATTGGCTAGTATTTCATTAAAATGGCCGTAATCTCTCTGTTTTCATTTCTTTAGTTTACTGATGTAGCTATTTATTAAATGTTCTTGTAGTTCAAGATTTTACCTCTACACCTGCAATGACTTGACTCAACTATTGATTTTTGTTCCTAACAGGACATTCAACAAACTTCGTCGTCTCTGTATACCTGCCAACTAATCTTGATCAAGATTATTGGATTTCAAAAGGCACTGCCTTACTCTGTCAGCTAAACGATTAATGAACAAACTATTTTTAGCATATTTAACAAACTTTGTGAAATATCAAATGCTACACATTTCATCTATTACATTAACTTTTGCTTTAGTAGTTAGAATAAGTTTATTATTCAGTGATTTGGCTTCCAACTGCTTTGACATCGAAGGAAATTGTTTTCAAAAAGCAGATTAAATTATCCGTTTGGACAAACCTAGAATTAAAAGTCTATTTTTCAACATCAAAACAAAGCTTAATTTCGACTCAGATTGAATGCTTGTAGTGTGGTAATAGTCTTAAATTCTAGTAGTGTAACTGAGATTCTGCGAAGCCAAATTGCTACATTTGCAAATTATCAATTTAATTATTTTTCTGATGTAAATATTCCTTATACTTCAGTGCACTTTGATTGCCACTGCAATTTGAAGTTATGTCACTCGTATGAAAACAAAACTCTTGTAAATATTTTCTCAAAACATCGAATATCTGACATTTGTGTATTTCTCTTTCTTTGCTTCCTCAATATACTATTTTGTACTTCGTCACTGCCTTACTCATATCGAGCTAATCATATTATGAATATGGGAGAGTATTGTAGTGGTTAGGGATCTCGCCTGATGTGGAGGCGGACGATGGTGCAAGGCTAACTTAAGACGCGTCTCAGTGCTCGCTCCTTTTCATCCATCATTGTCTGCGGGTCGGGTAAAAGCAAAGTGGAAAATAACTGTCTATGCTACCTCTATCTGCTGATGCCGGGTATTAATGCCTCCTTGAGCAACTTCTTCTCTGTTGGACCCAGTCTTCACCTCCTTGTGCTAAAAATTGCATTTGCAGGACTTATTTTAGTGCTTATGGCCTTCAGTTTCAGTTTCATTTATTACCAGTCAACCTCAAAATCAATTTTACAAACTAAAGAGCATTACAGCTAACTACTTAAAATATACTTACCATACCACACTAAATACAAACTAATCTTAACAAGACAGGAAAAACAAGAACTCTACAAGATTGTATTTAATATGGACTGATTAAGGAGGAGCTCTCTAAATAGATTAACTAATCGAGAGGGAGACCCCATAGAGTTAATAGTCCTATTATCTCTATGGGAGACCCCCACTATAAAAACAAATAAATCCAATGGAAAACAAAGATGCTACCAGATGTTTCTCGCAACGAGACTCCAATGAGGATATTGGGCTAATACAAGCTAATGATTTGAGCCTTCAATTTGGATCGAAAAACTGTGACAGAGCTAGCAACACGGATGAATAGGGGAAGTGTGTTCCAGAGTTTAGAACCAAAATACTGAAGTTTTTGAACACCAAACATAGCAGTATTTTTAAGGGATTTAAAGAGGTCACCTCTGGTTGCCTGTCGGGTTCCAATCTTGTGAACAGTTGTGTTAGGATGAAAATAGTTGTGGCCTCTTAGAATTTAGTCTGAAAAATTTTCTTTGTTACTTGATTTTTGCTATTGATGAAGGTAATAGGTTGGTCGAGTGTCAGCCTTTTGAAAAAGTCTGAGAAAAGATGCTTTAGTAGAATACTGCTAAGGTTTTATTTTGTCTGCAGTAATCTCTTTACTATGATCATTGTATGCTTGATCTAGCATGATCTCGTGAAATTGATAGAAATGAAATCTATACTTCCACCTCTGTTGTATGCACTTGGCCTGGATGTTGGAAAGGACTTTACTGGCGAGAAACTGTGAATTATTAACTGTATTGACTCATGCTATCATTGACTGTGCAGCTCAGATAACCTCAGATAACCATGCTGAGAACACCTTTTTCATTCGATATGAGTATACAATTTGTTCTTGTTATACTTATCAATTCGCTTATCCTGATACTCCGCGTAGAATCTTAATATTTACGTCATAGCTCCTCTCGCAGTGATAACGAGGCATTAGATTAAAATGGCGATGAAAAATGAAGAAGATTCGAAGTCTCTGTCCTTCAAGTTTGTAAAGTCTGCAAAATCGACAAAATTACCAATTGCATCTAGCAACAGAACATTTCAAGGCAATGATGAAAAATCAGAAGATATTGATTATATTGTATCAACTGAGGGGAGAGAAATTAAAAGGTAGTGAATTGAGCATAAATGTTAGAATGAATTAAACTTGTGAACTCCAGTTACTTGTATTGCACCTCAACGGTTTAACACAATTTTGTCACAGGAATTGATTCAAAAATTATTTTTCGGAATATAGATAAATATTGCCAGAAAGCTGGATGATCTAGTTCAGTGTTTATACTATTTTGGTAACTACACTTTTTTATAAGAAAACCGTCATTTTGCCAGGGCCTCAATTTCCTTAACTTTTCCTGAAATCGAGCCTGAATTTTTCTTACATCTTTCTTAACTTCTACTGAAATAAGCTGGTTAGAATAGTTTACGCTTTCGTTATTATTATTGTATATGTGAATTTGAATTCCATCTTTAACATTTTGAATGTAGTTGAGACAAAACATAGCCTTGTCTGACACCTTTCTCAATTTTAAAGCTTTGAGAGTCTTGTGATCTTCCCCTAATTTGAGCAGTTTGAGACCAATATTGATTTACTATTGATCAAATTTCCTCTGAAGGCATATCATATTTTGCCAGAGCCTGAATTAGTTTATTATGGTTCACTTTATCACATGCTTTTTTGTAATCTATGAAGCATGCACAGATCTTTCTGTTTTTGCTGATCATTCTCTATGCTAAAAGCCTTGTTTGGCATATTGCATCTCTTGTTTCTCTACCCTCCCTGAATCATAATTGATTTTTGCTCATTTTTTTCTCAGCTAGTGGTGTTATTCATCTCTTTATAATGTGTAGCAATATTTTAGCTGCATATGGTGTTAAACTTATTCTATATTCTATCACCTCTTTTGTGGTTTTTACTCTGGGAAGCAGTATAAAAATTGCTTTCATAAAATCTTCTGGTTGGAAGCCTGTGTTATATTATTTATTGATAATCCATGTCATCATTTCTATTCCCTTGTTACCCATATTCTGCTGGGATTCCATCCATTCCCATGGATTACCCCTTTGCTAGCTTAGTGATGGTTTCCTTACTTCCTTTTCTGAAATGTTTACAATATTATGTATGCTACTCATGTCTACATATGTTAGGTCTCTCATCTGAATATTTCTCTCCAATGTAGTTTTGGTAAGTAGGCATCCTATTTAACAGCAATGGATCATGTTACTCTATGAAAGTACAATTATCAGTTGGTGCTGCCAGTTGATGCCACTTATTTCTGTACCACAAGTTTTTTTTGGACTTTGCAATAGCAGAGGACATGGTATTGTCGTGGGTTAATGTGACAACTTGACTTTTATTATCTAGTGCTAAGCCTAAGAAGAAACTTAAGGAGCTTGTCATCCCACTGACAGGGAATTTCAAAGGAAGCAAGGAGGATGAGGAAGCTGCAAATGAATTGCTTAAAGGTAGGTTTGTGAAAGGTGTTTAATATGAATCATCAACATCCTTAAGCATGTCAGCTGCAAGAGCACCCAACTTTTGTAAGAGCTGAAATGCAGGGTTGGGCTTTCCAGCTCAATATACAATAGTGGAAGCAGCTATTGTCACTTATTATGCTGAAATAGAAATATGAAATGTTAATGTTATTTTTTGATTATGTTTATCTACTTAATGAAAGCATTTTGAATATCATTGATTATTTTTAGACCTGAAGGAAGGCATTAATGACAAAAACAATACAAAAGTTGAAGCTATACCATTATTGATGAGAAATAAACTTCCTGCTGGGCTGGGAGTGGATGGAGATGAAAAATTGGATCTTTCATTAATGCCTGATGAGGTAGAGCATTGGTTGTTATTGTTGATTATAAATTGTCATACCTTGAATTTGTCCATTGAATACAAATGTTATTTTGGCCAACAACACAAGATGGTGGGAAGGCAGGTTTTTGTAGTGTATAGAGCAGAACATAGCTCTTTAGCACAGATAACATAGGAAGCTTACATAAAATGAAACAAAAAAGCGTCATAGTAAGCTTATGTTTTTGTCAACTCAATTTAAATGGTGATTTTGTCTTTGATATACAGTTGCATAAGTATTAGGTGTTTTTTGCATACAATCAATTAATATTTTTACTCTGTTTTTGCATTCAAGAGCAATGCCGATGATTATGAAGATATTCCTGTAACTTCCTTTGGTGCAGCTATGTTGAGAGGAATGGGTTGGAAAGATGGAGAAGCAATTGGGCTCACAAACAAAGGGTATGATTTTTGTGCTCTTCAAAGTCTTCATATGCTCTTCTTCATATTCCAATATTAATATCATGTTGAGTATATACAAGACATACTATTCCTATGTTGCTTTAATATAGTTAGAAATGCACATCACCATACATGCAAGATGCAAGGAAGATAAACATAGGTGGAAACTATAAACAAAAATTCATCCCTAACACATTTTCAATAGACAACATTGGCATCTTCAGGATTTCCATGTTTCAGTAATTGATTTAATAATGACAGGGCTATTTCATGGTTCTTTGGCACCATTTATGATTGACTGTAGAACAGAGTGTTTTGTCAATCAATTTGACTACCTTTGATAACTATTCTTAGTACATTACTATTGATAGCCTTTCAGAGCCAATTGAATTCATACCAAGACACAAAGGCCTTGGCTTGGGAGCAGAGAAGAAGCAAGAAGAAGTAAAAAAGAAGAGAAGGAAACTTGGTGAATCTAAAAATAGTGAGGTTTGTCTTTTATTTTCAATAATTAGCAATTATGTATATTACACTTTGGAATGCTGCTTATAAGTGTTCTAAATATAAGGTTTATTATTTCTTTTATAGAGATAGATGTTTATCAATATGAAAATAAAAGTTAATAGCACACCAGCAATGTTGAGTGTTGAAATCTTTCATAGCCATTTTTTAATTTGCAGATTAGTGGGCCTATTGTTGAAAAGAGTGGGAAAGTTAGGCATTTCAAAGGAATTGGTGAAGCTGTATATAAGCATCCACAAGGTAGGGGAGAAGCTGTTGCTTGATAGATACCATGGAAGCTAGAGTTTTAGATGTATATATTGCTATGTGTTAATGTTTATCAATGGTATCAGGACAACTAGTATTCAAGTTGCATTTGCTATTTAAATTTTGATATTAAATATTCTTTATATTTGGCAGCATAATAGCTTACATTTTAAAAATTTCTGTTGCATGTAAGGGGAGGGGAAAATAACCACTAGTTTGTGCTTATTTTCACCTCCTCTGCAGCAATAATACAAGGCTATTATCAAGTCAGTTCTGTTCCTGAGTGCTTTTGGAAAGGCTAAGACAACACACTACTGGGTGAACAATTTCCCAACACAAATGTGCTGTGCAGTGGATTTGTTCCCAATTTCATCAGTATTTGTCCTGTGCTTTTCAGTATTGAGGAATATCTATTTGATTAGACAATTAAATGTAATTATTGACTACCTAGGGTTTGTGAAAGGTGCGCATTGCATAATTGAAAAAGGTGTTCACAAGGGAATATATGGAAAGGTAAATTGCTAGATTTTGTTTAGGTAAATTATCATTTCAAAAATTTAACTTGAGGCGCTCATGATCATTAAATGTGAAGGACCAGGCATTAGTTTCTGATGAGAAAATAAGATGTCATTTCTTTATTGGAAGAGATAAATGTCATTGGATTATAGGTCTTTGTTTTCATTTGGAATATCAATATGTTTATGAAATATTGTGGTCAGGTCATATCATTTGGCGCATGCGGTCGCATGTGCATGCACCCACACATGCACATATCAAAATGCATGCGTGTGCGATTGGTCGCACTCGCAAAAAGATGCTCTTGAGTCTTTTATGGTGACTTCAAATTCCAATTTGGTTGTTTTGATAAGCAATAGCCTTCAGTTTGTCTTCATACTTTAAACCCTAGCATGTTGCCTACCTTTATCACTTACTTCCGACTTTCAAAAGCTGTCTTTAGCCTGATGATCGAGAATTGCTTATATGTTTGTCGTCTAAAGCACATTAGTTTCTGTATTTGAATGAATTTTTTGATAAAGTGTATATTTGTTGAACCATACAAGTCTTTTCTTTATTTCTTGATTTGATCTGAGCGTGCGCATGCGATCGCATGCGCAAAATCATTCACAGATGCTAGTTGCCGCACGCGCCGTACTTTGCTCATGACTAAGCCTTTGTGGTACACATTTAGATTGCTTTTAGGTTGTAATTGTTGTGATTTTGTTATTAGATTATTGCAACAGATGAGGACAATGCAAGAGTAACTGTAAAGCTGGTTTTGAGTGAACAGGTTTGTCAAAGTTCTTTTCTTTCTACGGCACCATTCTGTCCGGCTGCGCACCCATCCATCCATCTATCCATCCATTAATCCATCTATCGATCCATCCATTCATCCATCAATCCATCCCTCCATCAATCAATCCATCTATCCATCCATTAATCCATCTATCGATCCATCCATTCATCCATCAATCCATCCCTCCATCCATCCATCCCTCCATCAATCAATCCATCTATCTATCCATCCATTAATCCATCTATCGATCCATCCATCAATCCATCCATCCCTCCCTCCATCCATCCCTCCATCAATCAATCCATCCATCTATCTATCCATCCATTAATCCATCTATCGATCCATCCATTCATCCATCAATCCAACCATCAATCCATCCATCAATCCATCCACCCATCCATCCACCTATCCATCCACCCACCCACCCACCCATCTATCCATACTTTCTCTCTTTCTTCCTATCTAAATATATTATATGTATCTATTGACTGTTTGGCTTTTATGCTGTGTATAAGAGACCTTTGCATCTATAAGTTTATTTTTTACGTAATGAGCATTCTAGGGTTGTTATGTATTCCTATGTTCCCTTTGCTTTTGTATTGTAATTGTTTGTAATTTAAAATCTTATGAGAAGAAAAAAAATTAACATTTTCATTTTACCTGTTCAAAATAAAGGTTCGTTTATGTTTGCCCATCAGAAATAGAGTGTTTGTTTAATTTCTTTACAGCAAATTGCGATAAGTCAGTACAACATTTCACTTGTGGATGAGGAAGAATACAAAAGCAGTGTCTCAGGTTTTTATAATTCACCAATAATCCATTCATCTTTTTCTAATCTTTGAGTCATCTTGAAGCTTTGAGTTTCAGCACATCTAGACATTTGACCGATTCAATTGCAATTATATCTGTAGGGAAAAGGAAGTTAGAGTCTAACAAAAGTGGCATGACAGAAGATAGTCCGATTAAAAAGTTTGTACCTTTCATGTTGCAACTCCAATTCAAGACATTTTTCCTGTAAATAGGCTGTTCAGATGACGTCATAAAACCATCCGAAATCTAGCAAGTATTTACTCTCCGAAAATATCTAGTCAGTAACAGATTGCAAAGTTTTGAAAATACCACCTTTCGTGATGTTTTGTTTCGGTATTAATTAAGGTTTCATTTCATGTGTCTTGTGCAATGTTTTAATGTAAGACTATGCTTTTAATAGCGATTTTGTCTTGCTTGATTGAAGCTTGGTAGGAGTTCCTTCTTTTTGTGCCCATGATTCGAAGTTTACCTGCAATAGTCGAAATGCGGCCGGTTTGTAAATTTCTTCGTACGGTTTCTTGGAAAGCTATGGGTTGCAATAAATGGTTAGTCTAGACCAAGTAAAGGTTGCTCTAGATAATGAGACCTCCCAGAAGTCAATTTAGTGTTGTGATCGTTATGAAATTGCCGTTGAAAACTTTGCATAGGAAATGTTTTCATTTATTTTAAAGATTCCAACTTCTGGGAGCCCTAATTATCTTCAAAGAAGTATATAGCACCGAGTTAAGCCGGTTTATATACTGGAGAAGTTAATGTACTCAAAGCAATGACACGGGGGGTTTTCAAATCCCTTTCGTTTGGTCTCTTAAAAGGCTATAAACAAGGTAGTCCCGTATACTTTCGTACGTATGGGGAGTGCGTGTTAGAGAGGACACTTATGCTGAGCGATCGGCATGTGAGGTAGGGTGGCCAGTTCCTTTCCTCGCCGCCTTTATCTCCCCAGTGTTCCCACTGGGTACCCATTTACTGCTGGGTGAACAGTGAGCGAGCGTTCAGTCAGGGCATCGAGTCGGGCTCGAACTGTAGACCTTCTGCATGGGAGGCATGCGTTCTAACCAATATCCTACCTCGCTCATTTTAAAAGGCTATACGTAGCAATAAATGCCAATTCCAGACCAAGTAAAGCTTGCTGAAAATGATAAGACATGCCTTAAGTCAGTTAAATTTTGTGAGCAATAAGAGATTTGTCTTTGGAAACTAAACATCACAAAATTGTGCATTTGTTTCAAAGATTCCTATTTATTCATACTTCTCGGGACCTCAAGAATCTTCAAAGAGGCTTGCCCCAATGAAATGCAATGAAAATTGTATTTACATTAGTTCCTATCAGCAATTCAAGTTAAGTGATTATTCGATCATACAATGTAAATAGTAACTGTGCCTTGTCAGAAATTTGGGCAAAAGTGGAAACTATTGAATGGCTAGAGCTATAGCTGAGAAATAACCTTTTTGTGATCCAAGAAGGATGGTCTATCCATTCAACAGCAAATAATTGCATTAGGTTTTATAATACAAAGTCACCTGATCTCCCTAGTGTCAAAAGATAGTTTAGATGCCTGTCTTTCTTTTGTAATTGTATATAGCAGAAAACTGTTTATGATTTATTTGAGTGTTTATGGATTAGCTAATATGGAAAAAATTATATGTTTTTCATTTGCGATCATAGCATGGAAGTTGTCCCACTATCTCCTCATTTGCTAGAAGCCTAGTATTGTAGGTATAGTTAATTAAAAGCTGGTACAAACCCTCCTAGCTTTACACACTTCAACTAGCTCATATTCCAAAGATGTTAAGCTGGCTTCATTAAAAATATTTTGCTCCTGCGAGAACAGATCTGAAGTAACATATGCCTGACGGTAGATATAATATGTAGCATATTGCTAGATCACCGGAGTGATGGCCCAGTGGTAGAGCGTCTGCCTCACAACCGGTAGGCCGTGGGTCCGAGTCCCGGCCGAGTCATACCAAAGACTTTTAAAATGGTACTCACTGCCTTCTCGTCTGGCGCTCGACACATGAGAATGGAGTGGGAAGGTTAAACTCGCGGAGATACTAGTGGACCAGCCCCCCACTGTAGCTTTCACTGCATTCACAGACGCGTCGCCTAGGGCTATGGAAACGGAGATAGGCGCCGCCCTATGCGCCATTGGGCGCGGGAAAGGACTTTGACTTGATATGGCTAGATCTAGACCAATATGATACAACTGTTGGATTTTTTGCCTGCGAGAGGCGCTTGCTTACTCGTGCAAAGTATTGGGCTCCGATGCTAATACATCAATTCTTTCTAATGTAGAGTGTCGAGGAATAAAGGTGATACGAATGGTTTTGCTGAGGAGGAGCTAAGTTGGCTGATACCTCATATACGAGTCCGTGTTGTCAGCAAGTCATTCAAAAAAGGAACTTTTTATAATAAAAAGGTACGTAATCGATCTATCATGTGATTTGGTTGTTTTGCTGTATTTTACAATGCGTTGATCGATTTTAAGTTGACTGGACAGCAGCTGAAAGTAACTGCAGAAAAATAGCGCAATGTTTCTTGAGAACAGAATGACACATTCCAGAATTGTCACATATCTTGTTGTTTTTGTTTTTGTTGTGGTTTACTTTAATTTGAGTAGGCTGTTATACCTAGCTTATTCAGCTAATTTAGGCTTACTATGCATGCCGCATCCAGGCATGGGACCCCTAGTTTAACATCCCTTCCGAAGGACGGCGGAGTGAGCAGTTTTGGTCATTCACCTGGAAGGTCGCCCACCCAGTGTCTGACCGTATACAGCCATGCTTAACTTCAGTTAAGCTAATGGAACTGGCTGGGCCGCTTGGCCACTCACTCTTGAATTTGAATAGGATCAAAACTTTGTTTAGGCCTAGATGGCCTAAGGATTTCCGAAGATAGCAAGATGACTGTTGATGCCTGAATTTTTTTTAACTTATAGCTTGTATCTTGCTATCAAAAGTCAAAAAATGTTGTGCAAGTATAATCTTAAAATTACCATCCTGATTTCTACTGGAATTGGTAAAAGTCTTTGAGGTACCCTTTCTTATCAATTTAGATTGAAGTCCTCGATGTTGTGAGCAGAAATAGATGCATATGTAGAACTACTGAAGGTCGTTTGCTAGAAGGTACAGATTGTCAATGCATTCAATATTGGTAGCTAAAATTTAATCTGTATTTGTAACTTGTGGCCTTGCTAAATGAACGAAACAAAGCAATGTTGACGTCACTGCTGCGCTTTGAAAAAATATAACTGCGTTTTTTGCCTGTACGTATTGTTTCAAAAATTTAACAGTGATCTCGGGAAGATCCAAACTTTTCTCAGACAAGCCATTTCTGTGCAGGTATAGTTGTTTTTCTCTCGGCAATTAAAAAGATGAAAATACCAATCTTATTTTTGTTGTTTCTAATTTTTATCCCGTGCAAACAATGTGATTGTCAGCTACAATACTTGCCAAAAGTCCCAGGGACACTTTCAAAAAATTGTGAAAAACTATAGCTTTCTCAGCATTCAACCATCACTCCTTGATGCACCCCCTTCCCCCTAAAACAATGTTGGTCTGTTCCTGAGACATTTGGCATTATTGTGCACGAAAAATGTTTCCGTTACCGCATGTACTTCTCCCAATAACCAACATTGTTTAGGGGGAGGAGGGGGATGAATGCTTCGTCCAGATTAAAAATATACAAAGTGTCCCAGGACTTTTGGCGAGTATTGTAGCTATCTTTCATGCTTTTTTCCATCGTTGTTATTTTTCACAGGTTTACTACTTTTTAACATACAACGTTTATTTCCACAGATGTACACCAACAAGACCTAGAAACTGTTGTCCCCAAAACAGAGAACGCATTGGTCATGATTGTCCATGGAAAATACAGAGGACACGTATGTCATGATTTTTACTGTTTTTATGTCATTACATATGTCATAAATTCTTCCTGTACTAACCTTACAACAAAACATTCTCATGGAAGTCTTTCATTTTGAATATCTTGTGCCATTTTAGAATATGCAACTCGTTTTTTCCGTTCATTTATTTGCTATTATCGTTTATCTCAAAGTTAAATAGTTTTGCAATCTGAGCGCAAGCTCGAAATTTTGGTTTGAAGAGTTAAACGTTTGAAGAAATCAGTTGCATTTCGTGGTTTTGATGACTAATATTTCATGCTTTGCGGCCCATATTGGAGTAGCCCCTTTTTGGAGTTTTGGCTGCTTTTGCCAGCTTAGAATTTTCTCTTATTTTCTTTTTTTCGTTTCAAGATTGGAAAATTGATGAAACGAGAGCATAAAAAGTGCAGAGGATATGTTCAGCTTTTATCAAACAAACATGTTACAAGGTTAGATTATGACTTTATTTGTGAGTACCTTGGATCGGTAGGAGATGACGACTTTTTATAGCACGTGACATTCTGTCTAAGCGAAAGATTGTATTTGCACGCAGGAATGGTAACGAACTGTTTTTACTGCTGGGCAGCGCGTATTTGTTTACCGCACTTTTTTCCAAGGCTTGTGTGTGAAGACCGTTGATAACTGGAAGTCAAGCTCTTTTATGTACACAAGTAAAGGAATGTTTTGTATCTGTTCCGTTATTACCATCGTTTTTGGTACATGAAGGCACGGAAGGTTGTGCCACAGATGTTGTAGCAGAAATACCAATATGACGTTCTGGCAGGGAATCATTGTATAATCAACTAGTGAACAAAAGCAGAAGAATCTGTAAATAATAGTGAAAAATGTTTTGTATTCATACAGTAATTTATTGCAGCCTGAAATTTCTCTTAATTTCTTATGTTCTTGGCCTTGCACCTTTGAAGCTTCCTCTTCTGCTAGTTGCAGCAGAAGCCGCAGCACGAGGACGTTCTAAAATTAACGAAAATTATCGTGTTATTAATAAAATGCGCCAATAACTCTCTAGGTTACTGTCTACTATTACAATCTTTCTTTGGCATTCTACCACCAATGCTGTCAACTCTATAACTAGCTGGACAATGGCTATAGTACACGTTTTTTATAAGAAACTTGTTTATAAGAAACCAGCACTCAGCTGCTCAAAAATTTAAGAAAGTTCAGTAATGGATATTTGAGGCCTAAGAAAGTTTATGAGAATTGAACATGCGATTCTTGTAAAAAAACGAATGCCTCGATTCGGCCGAGGCGGCCGGGAGTTCATGCATGCTTAGAAGGTGATTATCGACCGATCAAACCATGTGAACTTCTCAATAAACCGATTCTATCGAGGTAGCGGACGGGGAATCCACATTTGAACCTACTACGCATGCACCAACGTCAGGCCGCCTCGGTGGAATCGGTGCATTCGTTTACTGGCCTTAAGAAAGTAGTACTCAGCTGCTCAAAAAGTCAAGAAAGCTCAGTACTGGATTTCTGAGACCTAAAAAAGTTTATAAATGTTTATATATTTAAAACTCGATTTATTTGTGTACAAAATGTCATGTATGTGATGTGGGCTATCCTTTAACAGTTAAACTTCTATTATTTACTAAGATTTATCATCATTTCAAGTGTACATGGAGCTTTTTCGCTGTACATTAATGTGCTCGCGCAAAACAGTTGAACACAAAAATTTTTGTTAAGAAAGTCTTAATACAGTTTTGTTACTGGAATTGCGAGAGAGCTAAGAAATTTTCAGTACTGTGCGAAAAAACTTTCTTATGAAAAAACGTGTACTACAGTATTCGCTGCAAAAAGCAGTCTTTGGATTAGTTATCTTTTGAGTATAGAGTAATAGCTTATAAGGTACTAGATCTTTATTTCACTTCTGTGATGTATTTATGATAACATACCGAGAATCTTTTTTATTTTCTTGATTTCAACACCGAATTTTTGTATTTTTGCAATTGAGAGGCCAAAGTTCTTGACGGTGTCCTCAATCATTTTCATATTGTGGTGGATTTCACGAATTGTTGCACTATACTGGAATGTTTGTTCACTAAGTTTCTTCTCGTGCACAAGATCAGCTACCACTTGCATTTTGTTCTTGACTTTTTGCAAGGTATTTTCAGGAGACTTCAGATCTACATTCACAGTTTCTCTAAACTGTATTTGCTCCGTCTAGATTAGACATTGAGGAGAGTTAGAACTGTTGATCTGACATACAATAAAAGCACTGAAGATGACCCAAACTTGGGCTGAAACGTTTGTTTTATTAATGTGTTGGAATTCATTGGATTGTGTTGATATGGTAGTGTCAAATAATTGGATTTGTCATCATCAAGGATGCCGGAGCATGGGGGCGAAGGGGGGACAAAAGTGCCCTTCTTATGCTGTTTACTGATATGACTTTTTCACATTCACCTTCTTCTTACATTCGTTCTTCTCTCAGGCTCGACGCCCTTCTATCCTCAGGAATTCATCACTTGCCATGAAATGCAACAATGGTTGGGAGCGTATGTTTGTGAAAAGTAACCCCTAAGTTCAAATTCTGACGTCATTCTGACGTCATAATCATTGCAAGTGCCCTACTATTGTTGCGGCGTCCCTGGTCAGCATAATGGGAAATCGAGATGAAAATATTAAGTTCATTTATCGTCACCATAATTTCAGAGTTTGTTGTAAAGCTGCGTTTTCCACCATCAGTTAGAACTGTTGTAGAAAGGTCCTCTTACGCTGACTAAATCAACAATAACATACGGTAAAATCCTGAATATAAGCGCCCCCCCCCCCAAAATGAGCCTACCAAAAATGTTTATGAACCTCTGTAACCCCAGGGCTTATATTCAGCATTTTACCGAATGAAGCTAATTGCATTTGATAAGCAGATTACTGAAGAATACAAATTAGGTAAAAAAGTCGCACATTTGGCATTTCTTCAAGGTACGTATATCTTATATAAAACATAAATAATAGTATGAACTATATTATTATATTGGAAGAATATTAAATAGAAATACTTACAAGAGGAAAGCATTTATCTTGCATGTGTCGGAAGACCTCTCTTTTCTTCTTCGTACTTAGAAAAGTCTCGCTTAGTAATATTGTCGTTGCTTGCTCAAGTAGGGCGTATTTCTCAGCATCTTTGTAAACACGAGAAAAGACATTGGAGAGAAAAGCGATGAAGAGATTTAGCGTAACAATGGACATTACCAAATAGTACAGCGTTACATATGACATGATGAGTGTCTTGTCGATGTATTGAAGGGCTGACATGGGAAAACCAACAAGTACGGTGAGCGTCCAGACTGTGTAAATCTGTGAAAAGTACAGAATGAGTCAGATAAGGCAAGTACATACAGCTGATTAAATTGCAATGCTCAGCATTGAATTGAATTCGTATACATTTCATCAATGCATCTGATAAAATTGAAAGGCATTCTGGGAATGCTTGTAGCACTTTATGCTGTATTTCACCACAATGTATTGAACTGCATTGAGCTAAATCACATAAATTTACATCTCATTTCATCAATATTTATATGAATTTCCACTCCATTACGGCACTCTGCAATACAATACAATATAGTCCTATCTCTATGATTCCAGTACATTTGAAATGCCTAATATCACTGAATAATTTCTAATCACGGCACCATTACACTTTCTGATATGCTTGCCCAAATTGTTCGTAAGACTTTCTTAAATTCTTTTCAGCAGCAATATCTTGCATTCGTTTCCATTTTATTGAATTAGCATGAATTCTCTTTCAAGCACACCCTTCTCCCCTAAGCCCCCCTTTAAAGTGTTTCAAGGAGCCTCAACTGTGACCTAAAGCAATTCTACTCTCATATATAATCGAGCAGTTGATGTACAATGAATATTTTCAATGCTTACTTACAACGTCATTTAGTTTTCTAAACGCGTCTCCTAGCGCCGCATCAAATTTGGACGCTATCTTGTCGCCATTTTGATCACCACCAAACATGACCCAAAATGCAATAAAGAACGGAACATAAAATATGAAAAATAGAAACGCAAATTTTCCAGTTGCGACGATCACTTGCCCTGAAAGAAGTAGATGAACAGTCAGGATTTATTCACCTTTCCATTTCTTCAAGTTCTTTACCTTCAAATTACAATACTCCAGTCAAATGATCTACTACAAACCTCCCTTTTATTGTCTAATTGGAGACAAAGACTTCGAATCCAGTGGTGCATGAAGCATGCCCCTCCACCCACTTTCTAGAACTAAAGGTGAAGTTCCCCTTTGCAGTGGGCTCAAAGTACCCACGCTTGAACAGTCTTTACCTTGTTATCAGCTGAATATGATCAAAGTATTCGTGTTCTACGCAGGGGCGGACTAGCCAGTGGTGATTTCTAAAATTTTAACAAGTTGGGGTGTGGCCTAGCTACAACCACGCCCATATTTTCAAAGATGGAGACATGGTAATTTAGTTTAATACTGATATAGTATAATCAACAATAAGAGATGCGTCAATAACCATATAGCAGTGCACAATTGATCATAACACTTTGGAAGCAAGGCCAATAAACTGCAAGCTAAGCCAATGCAAGAATTCTAGGGAGGCTGAACCCCCCAAAATGAGCAGAAATTGTAACAAGGGGGGCTCCACCACCCTGAGTCCCCCTGGAAATCACCCCCTGCCTGTACCTAATCGTTAGATAATTTGCAATGGGTACGTACCTAGTATAGCAATAAACTGTCCAGGAACTTGGAAAGTTCTGCAAGCTTTCAAGAACCTTATCCAAACGAGAAATATAACAACAGTGAGAGATATTTTCACTGTGTCTTCTAACCCTTTCATCTTTCCCATTACACCGAACACAATACGACTCACGTCCCATATCAATACTGCAATAAGGATAGTCCAATCTAGATATATCCAAAAGTTCTTGTAGTAGTCGCTAAGCATAGATGTATACCGGTTTATTTGCATTTCAATGACTTCTCTTTCTTGTGGCCACTGCGGGTGACAATAACGTATATCCTGCCTCAAACTTGCAATCTGGCCTTCTTTCCATCTACTCTCTGACTTTTTGATATTCCGTGCCAGTATGAATTGCTGAATTGAAAGACAGTTGACGTAATAATTAATATTCTTCCAAAGCTATTTTGATTTTATGAACGTTCAGTTAAGGTAAAGGTAGTCGCGTACAGGGGGCGGATCTAGAGCTGAACTTGGGGGGACCATTATAGTCCTTTTCATGCAAAGTTTGTTGGATACTTTGTCACGTGTAGCGCTCCTCCGCAATTCGTCGTATATCAAGCTTAGCATTCAATTCACACTTTATAGTTAAGAGTTACGAATTGAGATTAAGAGTACACAGCCAGTAGTGTAACGTTACGAGTTTAAGTTAAGAGTCTCAAAATAGAACAAGATTTATGTAATTACTGTAAATATTGGGTTGATTCAATGCTATTATATATCCAACGAGAAGTTTAGTTTATTGTCAAGTCTTGCACTGATTCAAGAGAGCATAAAGTTTACAACAGAAGTTTCTTAGAAATATTGCTTACTATAGGAAATGCTATCGTTTGTCCCCACCACCTCCCCTCCCCACTGGATCTGCTCCTGGTCACGTATACTTTCACATGTAGGGGAGTGTCTGTTCGGAAACTTATTCTGATCTATCGGCATATACGGTAGGGTGGCCAGTTCCTTTCCTTGCCACTTTTATCTCTCTAGTATTTACACCAGGTCCTTGTGAAAGATCCATGAATTCTGAGTATGGGACAAGATATTATAGAGATTTGCAAATTCCCAAAGTTATGTTAGAGCATGCAGAGAGAAGTTGTTACCTCTCAAGTGCCAAAACTGGAATGATATACCTGGCAACATTGGAGGACAAGAGTCACTCGATCGTTTCAAAAAAGTATTTAGAAAGAACCTTCCCAACCTGCAAGGCACAAACAAAATACCTCCGGAGAGCAGCAATTTTATTTACCTTCCTTTTTTCAGTTACTGTAATTACATATTGTTTTTACTCTTGCTGAAAGGATGTACTTGGTAAAATATTAATTGAAATGAGAAAAAATGAAAATGGGTAAACAGTGAGCGAGCTTTCAGTCGCGGCCTCGAGTCGGACTTGAACCGTAGACCTTCGACACAGAAAACATGCGCTCTAACCTCTATTTCACCTCACCCATAGAACGTTCAATACCATCTGCATTGTTTAGAATATCTTGGCTGTTTGCTCTGCATTTATATATATGCAAAATTTTTACATTGCGGACTCGTGCATTCACTTAGAAGCTCATTTTACACGTTACAACGATTTACTATTCGATTCTCATGGCAGAAGTTCTCAGGGATATCCAGAAGAAACTCTCTGTGTTAGGATATCGAGCTTTTTGCCAATACATCAGTTTTTCTTGTCGATTTTTGCTTGTGTTCATACGAAGGCTGCCAAGAATCTTCCCCAGAATATGACTATGTATGGCATAGACAAGCAGGAGTGTATCTACTGCCTGGGCCTACCCAAAACATAATTTATGTGTACTGAAGTTGCTTGCTTACCTCGATTGCTGATGCAATGGTTAGTATAAATGTTAATGTTGAAAGAAGTAACACAACTGTGTTCTCTTTCTTGAAGAGGAATGGATCCTTTATCGCTGAACTTGCTATTGCAATTGCCGTCCACAGCAAAACATAAATCAGGTTGAGAAAAAAATAGTTGAGGATGTGGAATCGTGCATGCGTCTTCCATTTGACTCTCACGAGTTTCTCCATAACTGGATGGCGAAGGAGTTCTGTCTCTTTGTACTTCACTATCATCTGGAACAAAATGGATTCTCATTACGATATTTGTTATATGTTGGGAGAATTCAAAATGCACTATCCAGGCTGTGGTACTTTTTATGTATAGGAAGTGAATGAAAAACTGCTGTTTTATTGCCAACTGTATCACAGTCACCCCTCAATTATTAGCAGTTTCATCAACTATCTCTACAAAGATATTTCTCTAGATACATAAACTTTTCCTTCATTTCTTTGTCCTTCACCTTAATGTTGAAGCCTGTTTTCCATAGGCTAGGGCCAAGTTAGAAGTCTTCGTCAAATTCCACCCTTTTTGATACTTTTTGCAGCAATTGCTTTTATCATTATCAAACATTCGGTTTGAGAAATTTTGTAAGAATTTGTTGTAAAGAAAGATGATAAGCTAGGTAGAATTTGTGAAGTATAACTGAATTTTAGTATACTGTATGATGAAGTTAAGACCCTGGTTTGGTCCTAGCTTTTTTCGTTTCCATGCTTTCTTATCCCCCTCCCATCTTCCATACCTGCAATGCATTCTTTTTGTCAGACATTTCAAACGAGTTTTTTGGATCAAATTCCAATGGAGCCAGATAATAGGATTTCTTGCCGCCCAGCGTATTCACATGAACAAATTGAGAAAGAGCTTCCAGTGCAATGTTTGGCATCTTTTCCACCATGTGCGCCATCACAGAGTAGCCATCGTTGTCATAAGCAGCTGCTGGACATCCTATATCCAATAGGTACTGCGTGGCATCAGCACTCCCTAGATTAAAGGACGTAGTTGAAACTTTGGTAGAGATTCATTTTGCAAAAATCATGATCCAAATCCCCTTGGGGGCTTATTTAGTTTTTGGATTTTTGCATGGGGGCTTTCTCGAGGGATGGGGGCTTAAAAATTTTCCTGGTAGTTGGTCATATTCCAGTTGAAGTTTCTCTTTTGATAAAGTATTTCTTCGATGCTATATATTCAAGCAATAGGTTATTTTTCAAAAGACATGCAAATCTTTGGTCTTTGTTAATTAATGGCTGCTTTTTCTTTCCTAGCTCTATAAAACCCTAGCAGACTCTCATATAGGTACAATCACATGCTTGGGTTGGGGCTTGTTCGAGGGGGGAGAGATTCTAGGATTACGGTATGCATATCTGTTAGTATAAGTGGTCTTCTTAACTGACTTGTCAGAAAGATAAGAAGCTAAGAAGAAACTGCGGTTAGGAGTGTTCTTAAACTTCTAACATCTACTTTATATTTTGGAAATATGACTATCATTACTACCTTGCATGACAGCTACAAAAAGTGGACTTCTGCCCTTGTAGTCTTCTGCCATAGCGCTTGCACCCAATTTCAACAACGTTTTCAGTGAGTTGACCGCGTTTCCTTTCGCAGCATAGTGCATCGTCGTCTGTTTCTCTCCGTTGGTTCTTTTGTGTATATTTGCTGATTGGAAATACAAGGATGTATACATGTGATTAAATTTGAATTTGGTAAAAGGAGGTCCAAAAATAAGGAACTTACAGAACTAGCCCTTGAGCTAGGTTCTTTATGTAAAACCAGCGTGTACTGCTCATTCCCCTACAAAACAGGCATCAGTTAACCAAGGGCCAGAAGTAGCTTCCTAGTCAATTACCCAAAGAGTTCTAGTGAGAAGTACTTGAGCTACTTTGATGTTGTAGAAATAGTTAGAAGGAACTTCTGTGGGTATTATGCAATAGTCATTGAGCTTGATGACCTTCTAAGGTCACTAAGTAAGCTCACTGATGATGATGATGGTGATGATGATGATGATGATGATGATGATGATGATGATGATGATTGATGATGATGATGATGATGATGATGATAATGATGATTATGTGATTGAAATAAACTACCTGAAGAAGTTATTTGGAAAACGCTTCATCGCTAACAATGATCTCGATAAGTGGCGACACCATGGGGGACTTGCCCCCCTACTTCTCACCAAGATCAATTTTCTATTTCGTTCAGATTCGATGAAAAAATGTTAGGGGGGTGAAGGACCTCTAGCAAGATTTTGAAGTGGGTGTGGCAACCAAATTGCGTAATTATTTTAGGGCGTGGCTCCCCAAATCCCGTAGTCTGCGATGGCTAGTGCCCTTGATCTCGATTCCAGAATGATTTATGACTTTACTTATATGGATTTAGCCATTGGTGGAAGATCCTGGTATGCCATTAAAGAGCAAAATACTGTTGTTAACTTCTTTTTACCTTTTATTTTAATATGATTCATAGATCTTATTTTGTTCAGCTCATTTCAAGAAAGGTTGTTATATCAATGCAGTTAATAATTATCCAGGCTTCGACTCCTTGTCCTTTCATGATAGGAAGACTGTACGTTACTTTACAAAGTTGTATACTTTGCGTCACAGCATCAATTGATAATAGCTACCGATAGGAAAGTCAAAAAAAAAGTTATTTTTGATGTTAGGAGTAGCTCTATCCTTACCAAAGACTGATCTAAAGCTTCTGAAACTAATCCACGGCTCAATTCACACAAATAACAATAAATTACCGGCTAGCTGGAAAAATGCGATTTCTTCACCGTACGTTACGTCACAGGCAGCAGCTACAACTTTTCACAGGGATAGACAATGTTTTTGACGGTTTCTTGGTTTTGTTATTTAAAGGAATGTATTTCATTAAGTTATTTCATTAGAAAAGTCTTTTTTGCCCCCTCTGTGGCAGTTCAAACCCTTCAGGTGTACGTTACATCACATCCGGAATGGCCACGCATCAAAGCTTACGTGCACGTGCTCGTGTACGTGCGTGTATCTGCGTGTTTGCACGTTAGCTGAAGATTACGTACCTCCTTTGCTCGCTAAGAACTCAATCATTTCTGGATAATCGAGCAAAATTGCTGTAAAAATTGGCGTCCTTCCATAATTATCGGCCTTGTTGATATCAGCACCATGATCTATTAGAAATCGAGCTACATCAGGGTTCCAATCACGTGCAGCTGCGTGAAGTACTGTTTGTCCATAGTCATCAACGGAATTCAAGTCAGCACCAGAGGCAAGGAGAGCCATAATGTAGTTTGTATCTATGTACTCCTCTTTGCTGTCATCATGTGATACCCTACAAAATTGTACAATTTTTGTAAGAATGAAGTTCATAAGAATATTCGGGCTCTGGAATTGCTGAATTGCTGAACTTTAAGAAAAATTTAAGAATAATTCAAGACTCAAGCTTGATGAAGACTTCGAATTTCTGTGTAGTCAAATTATAATTATACTAAACGAATATTGTATTTATCATTCGATACATTATTTATTATTCTGTTCCACTTTTATTTTGGTTTACGATGAAGTAAGAAAATCTGAACATGTTCCATTGATTTTCAGGCTTAGCTACACCTTCGGGACTCTAAAATAATTTATGAATCAACTGAGCCTCAAAGCCAAAAAAACCTTAAAAAATATCGAATTTCGTTGAAACATTTGGTATTCTTAAGAATAAAGCTAGGTACGGCTGATGATACTTTGATAGATAATACTATCTAGATATTAATTCTTTCATGGATGCTGCTGCACGAGTAAATAATAATTTATTTATATCTGGCTTGTATTTTGCTGCGACAGACATCGCCAATTGGGTCAGGGCTGGACTTTGGGGGCCTTAATTGCCTTTTTGATGTAAAAAGTTTCTTAACACTATTGTTTGCTATAGGAAACAATGTCGTTTTGGGGGTACCGCCCCCAGCCCCCTGGATCTGCCCCTGTATTGGATCTACGTTTTCGAAAAACAGTTCATGCTAACCCTGTAAATGTTATCAGGAAGCAGAGGGTTGATGAGGCGAGCCCGTCGATTTCAACCGCTCATGCTTGAAGCCTATATTAAAACGAACTCATGCTTGAAGCCTACATTAAAACTAGTTTTCCAAAGCATGTACCAAAGAGCTCATTAATATTGCATTTTCAAAAGCAGGACTGGTAGAGAAAGTAAAGAATCCCTATTAATGTTCACTATAAATTACCTTCGAAAGTATTCTAGTAATTCGATGCTACCAGCAAGTCCTGCTTTGTCGTCACTGTTTTGTTTTGAAATTGAAAGTTGACCCGGCCGCTCTTTTTTCCGGTCCACCAAATCTTCTATGGGAGTGGGCCCTTCCCGTACGCTTTTTCTGATTCCTTTTCTTCGTGTAGTACGGTACACAAGATCATTTGTTCCAGGTTCATTACTTGAAGAGGCCATTGCCATCTTGCCTTGTCTATTGGTAACTGCCGAACGGAAAGTTGTGATGGCGCAACACGGGTCTTGTCTTTTATTATGAATTGATTAAAGAACTTTCCACTGTAGTGGATTTGAATAACATTACAATGGAAGCATTGACAAGTAGACCGCAGGATACAGTTTCATGTTGGTGAACAATAGACTGTTTTGCAATTTTATACGCAAGAGCAAACACATTCCTACCTGTCTGTAACTCGGACACTGAGATCTTAGGATCAGAATGGTGACGAAGGGACTTTTAGAGCCGGACCAAAAGCAATATAGCTTGCACTGCTAAAGGCAAAGCCCCAAAAACTTTGAATGTTTTTGTCGCTGCACCGAAAACTGATAAGACATGATACTGCTTGATTGAATTGTCTTTTCACCTATATTACACATCATTACCTCCTTCTTTTCATCTTGTTTTTAGCAACTAGGATATTGCAAAATGTCAAATATTTGTTGTTTTGCTTCTGCACCATTTTCCGAACACCAAATGTGTAGTTAAGATATTAGAGAGCCTGTTGTTCTATATTTTGGTTGAAAGTTGTCTGGGTCTCAAGCTAGCTACCTAATTAAACAAGTGCAGAACACTGACGTAGATCTATGGTAAATAAGGTGCTCATAATAACTGTATTGCACCATTGGACCACTGAGCTGTGGTGCCTCTCAAGGTGCTACTGACCTCTTTGCGACATCGAGGTTTCTAAAGTCAGAATCAGAAGCTCATCCATGATGGCGGCTTATGGTAGCAGTTTTATACTCTCGTCGAGTTTGAGGCCGCAGCTTGTAAGACTGTTTCGTGGCAACAGACTCTTCCCCTCAGTAGCAGCAAGGAGAAACGACAGCATCTTCACAAAATACCGCGAACCTCCAAATGGGTTCCTTTTCAATGAAAAGGTATGTCCTACTTACACTATCTTGTTAAGCTTTTAAGATACTCATCTCGGCCGATCTTCAAAGAATGGAGCTTACTAAATATATTGTGGGTTATATATCGATCAATAATTTGTAGCTTCCCAAGCGAGAATCGTGGGGTCCATGAAGACAGATTCAAAGAATGTGAAATGTATTTTTTGTACCTGATAACTCTTTTGAGTAATGCTTGATACGATAAGTGTGTTATCTAAAATACTATTGTAGACAACAAATTTTTTGCCCGGGTTACAGTGCTTTTGCTCAAAGTTTAGATGATGATATTCAACAAGAGGGCTTTGAAAACTAGATTCAAACTAATTATTTAATGCAAGATATTAGTTTTAATATATCAAGTTATTCATTTAACTTGAAATATCTAGCTCCTTTATTTGTTTCATTTCAGCCTCTAAAGCCAGGCGAGAAAAGACAATGGGAAGATTGGGAAGCAATATGGTATATTGGCTGGGGAGTGACGTTCACCCTGTTTGCAATAGGAGCTATTTATCGACCTGAACCAGAGTGAGTTTTTTTATGATTGTTAGTCCTGAAAATCATCAGGATAGGCTGGGTTATTTTTTGAAGCTGCTGCAAAGATTTATCTATGTTGCATATAAATTTACTCACAAAAGCCAATAAAATGGGTGTTTGAGTTGTGGTATTTTGCAGCCTGGTTGTTAACTATGTTCCACCTCTGAGAAGTTCTACAAAAGGGTCTTATGCTAGAAGCATTAGGATACAGATGGAGTTGGCATCCTTTTGAGTAGGAATTCCTTGTGCAAACTCTTGCTAGTTGGATTACTTTGATGACACAAATCACAATGCTTTTGCATAGACACTCTCAATTGCCATAGAAATATCATAGTTGATCATTTTTGGTTGTTTTAAACTCTACTGAGTAATACTTGCAGCAGGGAGCACTTTCTAAATGTTTATTTGTTTGCAATACATTTAGATTATTCTATTGGTTTCTATTGGTGAAGCTGTGTGTTACATGAATGTATGAGATCTTTTTTTAGGAACTGATAATAAGTTTGGGCCATAATTATAGAAAGAGGAGCACATCTTTTTGCATAGTGGTTACTTCTCTAACCTTGCAGGTTGCTCAAAGAAGCAAGAGCTGAGGCTGAACAGAGACTTAGAGAATTTGATGAAATTGATGCTGCAGAAGGTCAACTTACTGAAGACATAACTTCACTGCAAAATAAAGAATTCTTTGATGCTGAAGATGATGACTAATGAATTTGAACTAATAACCATTATCAGCTTTGTTAACTTAGCTTTGGACTGCTACAAGTGTGAAATTTGGTCTTTTGTCTTAAAGTCTCTTGTTTTCTATTTCAAATCTTGTACAGTACATAAAAGAAGCAAAACAATTGTTTCATCACTCTATAGCTGAGATAGCTGCTTGTTGAGTTCTTACAGCAGTATAGGCATACATTGTAGGTACAAGGAGATAACAGGCACAGATCCAGCAAATCAGGTGACCTGGCTCAAGCTTTAAATCCTGGAGGACCATACCCTTTTGCAACTTAGGATGCACCCATTTCAACCCAGTCTATATCATGCAAATTGACATATAGTCATTTGACAAAGCTGTGTAAGCTATATGGACTCTGTTAAATATCTACAAATTCATTAGAGCTTGTTTTATTTACTGCTTTAGTAAAAATATCAACCTTTCCTTGTTGTATGTTATTAACTGCATTTAAATTCTATCAGAGTTCCATCAGAATAGTGTAAGTGCTCTCCATGACTGCCTTCCCAAATGCAACCTGATCAAACCTTGTGAAGCTTATAGGGGTTCAATAGAGTTCATATTGCATAGCTTTGACAGGTTTTGACCTGGCTCTCCAGGTCCAGGTTCAGGTAGTGCTATTGCAGGCATTGCTGCCCTTGGTCTGCCACATTGAGATTGTGAATAAGTCCTCTCCATTGCTGAAGTCTTTATTTCTTGTCCTCATGTGGATATGAGGCTGAATTTTACAGGGATTGCCACACCCCAACTCTCCTCCTTTATCTGGGCTTGAGACCGGCTCTGATGTCCTCACTTAGATCAGGTAACAAACAGAGGAGGAGTTTTTGATCTGGCTCTGTGAATGAATGGTTGACTGGGTTAACATTTCCTTCTCATGTGCAATTTAAGAGCCACAGATGCTCAACAGTGATGTTTGCTGTGCTATTTGATATGTCACTGTGCATAATTGATAAAAATTATGCTGGCCTATAGTACATTTTGCCATGTTGGGAGTAGAGAACAATAGCTACAAGAATCTTGGTATATTGGTATCCATTCATTTGTAATAGAGGAAGGAATGTGTTAGATGACAAGAAATTGTACTATGTAGAACTCTACACCTGAAATGGGATTACAAGAAAGTTTGTAGAGATTTGAAATAATAGTATTCATCAGCTCTTGGAATGCAAATAGATCTGTAACTGTAAGCAGATCTTTGAACCCAGTCAACCCAATCTAGATCTGCCCCCAGATAGGTAATTGCAGTTTTGGTACAGAGATAATATACCCCCATGCACCCTTCACAACATCCTGAAATATCTGTTGGGGGTAATAGAACCCCTAATAACTAGAATTTTTAGAACTGAAAATTACAGATGCTGAAAAAATGGTGGTTCTTGTGCAAACAGAAGAAGCCTTTTCATAATATAAAGCTTTGCTTTCTATTTCATTGTGTGCCCCCTTTGGAACCCTCCTATGTCAGGTTTCAATAGGTGATTTATTCCTGGCTACTTCTGCTTAAATGGCCATCTCTTTAACTTAGAATGATGTAAAAAAGTATTCAAAATGGGTGGTCCTCCATGGGATACATCTGCCAACTATTCAGGATCTGCTGCTTACTGTAAACATCAATGAAAGCTCTGCTATGTATCTTCTCCTGAGTGGAATAGACATGGAGATGTGAATAAAATGAATGCTCAGAATTTTGGGCTCATTTATAATAAAATGTGAGGTTGGAATAAAAGGGGAACTGGGCAAATGCAATCAGAAAAATAAGCAGGAAGTCTGGAATAAGTAGGAAGCTTAGGAGATTTTCAGGTACAGAAAGAAAATCATGGCAAATGCAGACTTTGATCAATCAAATTGCCTGCAGATATGCAAGTGCACAAGAATGAATGCAGTAAAAACATGTTCAAACGTCTTGTGCTGCAGCATTGTAAATGCTGACACAGAATATTACACTCTTTTTTCATTTAGATCAATGTGGATGTTTGTTCCCAGAATGTGTGGCTTTAAGTAAGGAAGGTTGGAATAAGCAAGGACAGAAAAGATGAAATAAATAAATAACCATTTGGGTAGTGCAAGGCCAAAATGATGGGTTTCGTCAATGAACAAGAGAAAATAGATGTAACAAAAACTAGAAACTACTTTCATTCTATGTCTACTTCATATAACTATTTCTGTATCTTTCAAAGATAAAAATTTACTAGAAACATACACTAAATATATTTATAACAGAACTCTGGCCATTTTGGCTCATTTGCCCTTAGAAAGTGGTCACTAGACTATCAGATTATACCACTGTACTGCTACCAAAATTATATATATATATATATATTTTCTATCATTACAGTTTAATCATATCCAGGTTTTTGAGAATGCACAACTTTGGTAGCAAACTGTACCACTGAACAGGTCCCAGTTAAATGCATACATAGGGAACCTTTTATAGTTCCTTTTGATCCTATTTTGAAATTCAAAATAATTAGAGAGAAAGTCAAATAGCTTAATTAAATTTGACATTTACTTGTATGATCATTGTCTCCTAATGGCTATTATAGGCTCATATAACCAGGGGTGATTTCTAGGGGGGCTCAGGGGGCGGAGCCCCCCTTGTTAAAATTTCTGCTCATGCTGGGGGGGCTCAGCCCCCCTAAAACTCTTGCACTGGCTTGGCTTTTCAGAGTTTATTGGCCTTGTTCCAAAGTGCTATGATCAACCGTGCACTGCTATATGGTTATTGAGGCATTTCTTATTGTTGACTATACTATATCAGTGTTAAACTAAATTATCATGTTTCCATCTTTGGAAATATGGGCGTGGCTGTAGCTGTACCACACCCAAACTATGGGTGTGGTTGTGTGTAGAGCCCCCTTGTTAAAATTTTTAGAAATCACCACTACATGTAACATTATATGTGGAAAATGAAAATTGCAAGTCAAAATTGCCCTTGATGAAAATATCAATTGACAATTGTGCACTTGAACGGGGATGCCAGAAAGGGGAGAATCTGGGGGAAGCAAGGGTACCTTAAGTGCTATATTTGAGATGTGGCATTTATAATATAATACAATGGAGATCAAAAATGCTATTTAAATAAGCAATATTTGATTGGAAAAGAAAGCTATTTATATGGTGGCAAGGAATATAGCCCCCATTAAGGGGTGGATCAAAAATGTCCCAAGAGGTATTCTGGGAGCCGAGTTTCTTAGCATGTTTTGATCATCTATGGGAGCTGGTGTCCTTTTGCTCCTGTTGTTCCCCCACCCTACACATCATTCTGGCATTACAGGATGTTCTTCGTTAAGGCATTACGTGAATTACAGGACGTTCCTCGTAAAAATTGTTAATTTTAATAATAGGAGCTAATATGTGGTATATTCAACAAGTCTTTGTGCTAATCATTGATAGACAGAGCAGGCATTTCAGAGATGCTGGATGCATCGAGTCTAAAAATTAGAGGCTGCTCATGAAACTGAATGGGAGGCCAATCCCGCCCATTTTGCGACCCAGGTGTACAAACTCCGTGCTACTACAAAACTAACAGGATGAAGTTGGTTTAAAAAACTAATCTCTCTCTAGTTTGTTGTTAGTTGTGGTTTGTGAAGGCCTTTTATTTGTTTGTCTGGGGTTGACTTATTCATTCATATAACATTGTCTTCCTCATCCTTAAACTGTATACCCGCCTGAATATCCAAATTCATTTTTCCTGGTTCCGTTACCAGAATGACGCCATGACAAGGGCGAGAGCTTGTCGCGGGCGATCGTATTACCGATGTGTGAGTTAAAGTGCTTGGGGCTGAAGGAGAAATATGGCCTTGCTGTTGCTTATTTGCAGTTAAGTAACTTTTTGGCAGCTCTTCATGTGATTCTTTTTGAGATTCGGGTACATTAGATGACTTTTGCGCTACTATTTGAAGATTACATGGCACCGTAAACCCACCATTAGTAAACAAAGCACGGAGAACACTCAACTCCTTTGAAAGTAAGGCGACCTTTTGGTTTAACTCGACATTATCCTTTGTAAGTTGTTCAACTCGTTCTTGGGTTTCAAGAATTCTTTTCTTCGACCGATCTCGACTTTTCTTCACTGCTAAATTGTTTCGTGCACGCTTCCGTAAATACTCTTCACTTTCCTTATTCATCGAAGTGCCCATGGCTTTCTTTGGCCTAGGTTCTTCTTCACTATCAGTCGGCGAAGATGGCGAATTATTGAACAGCTGCATAAAAGAACTTCTTCTCTGCTCAACGTGCGAATCGCCAATATCATCAAGACGTTTTTCAAGGGAGCTCGTACTAGAGACGATCGATGATGATTTCTGATCGCCCATGTTAACAACTACCTTCACCTTGAGGTGTGTTGCAATATCGTCCCAGCTTTCGATCCCTTCCCGACAAAAACAACCTGTTGTTGCGCAACAGATGTCAATCTCAATAGGCTTACGTAATTCATTGATAAGTTGTTTACTATACGGGCCTAGTAAGCCGGGGGAGTATAACCGATTCCTCTGCCAAATAGCGTTAACCAATGATGACTATGGCTTAGTTAATTACAGTCACCAAATACTAGAATACAAAATATAACATTCTATCAAACTTGCTGCTATATGTACGCTAAATGTTTTATAAGTCAATTTAAATGTAAGATTTACGTCACTTTACACACCCCCGGTGAAGAAGACTGAGTTGCAAAAGTTAGTTTCACTACTCTGATTACCCTGTGGTCAATGTTGTTGCTGCGTTGGTTGTTGTTGCAGTAAAATTGCACATCAATTGTTCTTGGACTTGTTTATATGGCGCAACACATGGCAGGCAATCCGTTAAAAACTCGCCAAATTTTAACATTTGCGGTGTCCTGGATTGCATATGCATCTACATATCTGTTGAGGAAGCCACTGGGTGTTGTAAGTAGCCGAAATCGACTTTCAAAGTATGCCATTGCCAAATTAGGTGTGGTCAAAAGAGAGCAATAGGTGTGGCAAGACGCACTTTTTGAAAGAGTTTGCTTGGAATTCATGTATTCGTTCTCCGACAGAGGAAAATTGCAACCAGCAGTCTTGAGTTAATATTTTGTATCTATGTGGAAATGCACAATTTTTTTAAATGCACACTTGTGGGCCTTAATTTTTAGAATTTACGAAATGTGCCGTACTCGGGGACAATGTTGTTTCGAACCGCCTCAATGTCTACCATTATGAAATTAACGAAACACGGTGCGATTACACACACACACACACACACAAACACACACACAAACACACACACACACACACACACACACACACACACACTCCATGTTTAGTAATTGCAAACATAGCAGACATTGTGGAGGTCTGAAACCACATTAGCGCCCCATACTCTATAGTTTTGTTTTTGAGCATGCCATGAAAGTAAGTCACTCAAGTTCATTTTCATTCAACCCAGCTGTAAATTAATTTTGTATTTGCATACAGCTATAAGGTGGCTACAAATACCAGGCTATATAGCTGGAAATATGGCCTTTTTATATAGTACATTAATTTTTTTTATAAGCATCTGGGTAAATTGGACTTAACTTAAACTCAATATGCTTTAGATTTTCCCAATTTGTGTCTGAAATTATGCTTAAAGTATGCTTAATTTCAAAACATTGCTTGTCATGGCTATCATTCTCATAAGATTATTTCATGAAAAAAATGCTGTTTCTTATCACTTAATCTCATTATTTGTATGATACTATTTTTACACTTGATTTGGAAAGGAATTGAAATGAGGGGAAAAATTCTAAGGCTGGAAATATGCCTTGAATTGAGGAAATATTAGGTACTTGGTACTTGGTTGATTAAGCTCATCAATTCATCAAGACACTTGGTCAAGCTGCTACACTGTTTTAGCAGCCTGCTTGCTGGGGTAGGGGTATGTACCCCCTTGAAAACACTTTTTAAGGGATGACAGAGTGATATTTTAACATACTCCTTAAAATCAAAATTGACTCCATTGACAAATTGCTTATACTATTTGTAACCAAAGTAAATATTTGAATTGGTGCATTTGTTTTAGTGTCACAACACAATTCTACAAATTTTGTCCACAATGTGACTCCATATATGAGAACTCCTAATTAAAGGGAGAGAGGGGAAGAATAGTTATTGCTTTATAGATCTTTATGGAAGATTCAGGCAGAATCTTTCTCTGAATTCCATATCTATAATTTAAGTGATTGATTGACTCTAGGAGCTTCAATAGTCAAGCCAGTAGGATTTGCAAGATGAGTGTGGAGGCAAACACCCCTCATTTCAAGCACTGTATAAGCTGATTTGTATGCATGTTAATTTAAGCATGCTTATAAAGAGGGTTGTATTTTATCAATCTAACTATTGGGTAAAATGGTAGTTGCTTGAAGGGATCCTCCTTTTTTTTAGGTAAAACCAGATTTGGCACAATCTTATGGCCTATCCAAAACACATATGGGATGGCTTGATACAGCTCTTTTATTTCCATATGCCATTATGCAGGTAACGTTGGTTTCAATTTTCAAAATTCTACTACATACACCTTCAATTGGAACTACATATACATACACAGAAAAGAAATTACAGAGAAACTAAATACCAAATACAAGATACAAGGGAAACTAAATGAAAAAGAATGTGTATGGAGGGGCATTTATTAAGGAGGAACTGTCTCAATAGGTAACCTAATCAAGGAGAGCACACCCCCTTTAGCAATACTTTATAGAAAAAATTGTTTGGATTCATTGTATAGTTGCTGTTACTGGCAACAATCAATTCTTGTAACTTTTGTCAACTTCAAGCTTTGTAGCTATGCTAGTAAGCAAGTTATTCAATACAAATTCCTTTATTTCTTTTATGTATGAGTGCTGATAGCTACATAGGTATTTAGTTTAAATTCCAAAATGTGCAAAAGTTTTGAGTCTCATCAAAGCCAGTGACTTTTTAATACCATTGTTTGCCGCCTTTTTGTAGATGCTTCTTGGCAACCTTGGAGACAAATATGGTGCCAGAAAAATATTAGCATTAAACTTGGTTATGTCTGCATTATCCATGGTAAGAAATATGATGTTATGTGTTTCTCAAATATTCTCTACTTCCTAAACATTTTACTCCAGCTAAATTAAGTAGTTATCCCTCTTTCGCTTAGAATGTTCCAAATACCATGTTTCATTACTTTTTGCATCAAACAACTACCTAACTCAGCCATGACAACAGATAAGAATAACCAAGAATCAATTATGAATTCATAGTGAGTACCAGCCAACAAATTGTTTCAAAAATTGGGATAGAGGCCCAGTGACGTTGAACTCATTACTTTGGATTCACTCTTTGTGAAAAAAGGGCTTCATTTTTTGAGATCATGTTTTGGATGCTTGCATAGAAAATGAAATTATCTTTAAAGTTGCCAAAGTCACAAATCTTTTGATATTGTACAATGATGATAAAGCTTTCATTTATTTTCAAAATCCAGCTTGATTTTTGTTATTACCCAGGCATACCAACTTTATTCTCCCATGCCATTTCTTTCTAATCCACATCTTATTTACAGGTGACATTTGGATTTTGGAAAAGCTTATTCATTATGGCAATCTTGCTTTTTGCAAATGGAGCAGCTCAGGTTAGTCAATTCACATACTTTTGGTGCTTTAAGGTACCATTTATAGAGTTGGGATATGGGCATAAGGGGGCACACTTTCTTTTGCTTTTTGAAATTTCACTAAAAGCACCCTCTTTTCTTTACAAAGTTGTTCTTTTTTCCTGAAGATGCCCTTCAAAAACGTGTTGCTCCATTTTAGTAGTACTTACTGCATTCTTAGACTTATTCCAATTCACATCAAGGAGACTTATTCTTCCTGATAAAAACATATGTTATGTTTCTATACCATGTGAGAATATCAACTTTGCTTATTTGTTTGTTTTTTTTAAATTTATTTTTAGTAGGCTGTTATATCTAGCCTTTTCAGCTAATTGAGGCCTACTATGCATGCCACATCCAAACATGGGACCCTTAGTTTAATATCCCTTCTGAAAAATGGTGGAGTGAGCTGTTTTGGTCATTTTTCTGGAAGGCCACCCATCCAGTTGCTGACTACACAGCCATGCTTAACTTCATATAAGCCAATAGAACAGAATGGTGAATCTATATTTGTCCTTGTACCCATTTCCCAATCTATGATAAACACTTGTTTGATATTATTCATATATCATTGATGCTGTTTCTGTTTTTAGGCAACATGTTGGCCAAATTGTGTCAGAGCACTGTCCTCATGGTATACAGTTGAGCAAAAAGCTACCATTTTTGGAATGTGGGGAACTTGTACTTTTGCAGGAGGCTTGCTGGGCACAGCATTGGCAGTATGTCTTGATTTATGCTGTTAGCTGCATACATGTTTTTTTTATAAGAAAAAAGTTTATAAGAAAATGAGGCTCAAATTGTCAAAATCTTAAAACAATTATAAGAAAATCACAAGGCTCAATTTCCAAAATTTAGTGTTTTTATAGGCCAAAAATCGGTATTTTGTTGTTATTGCATTAAAAATGTTAAAGATGGGATTCAAATTCAAGTATACAATATTATTAATGAATGTGTAAACCACTCTAGCCAGTTTATTTCAGTAAAAGTTAAGAAAAAGTTAAGAAAATCTCAAGCTCAATTTCGGGACATGTTAAGAAAATTGAGGCTCAGGCAAAATAATGATTTTCTTATAAAAAGAAATGTGTAGTCTATGTTTTTTGTTGTCAATATACATCATTATCCATAGATAGTTCATTTTATTCTCTTATAATACTTTGTTCTACAGGCCAGCTTTTTTATTCCCAAGATTTCTTTGTTTTTTGTTCCAAAGTTAGAACTTTATGCATTCAGTTGTGTTTTAGGTTCAGCTGCAGTCAATGTTTGCTCCAGATTTGAGACTAGTTTTTGCAATCCCATCTGTAATTGTGGTGAGAATTTATACTTTTTGATTATCAGTAATTTATCAAATAGCCAAGCCTGTCTAACTAAGAAATTTGGGAATGATGCCAAGGAATATGGATATATGTTTCACTACAATTTGATGTTGTTTCATTTTTCTTTGATTTTCATTGACTTTGTTCATATTTACATTCTTTTTTCATTCTTGTGCTTGTAGTTTGCAGTTGGCATAGTTGTCTTCCTTCTGTTGTATACACCTGAGGATCTGAACATTGAAGTTCCAGGAAAAGGTATTTTTTTATATGCAAATATTCAAAAGTATAAACAACAATATCATAGGACTGTACGAACACAAAAGCACTTTATTACGCTACAAGGATGATATCACGGAGTGCAAGATGTCATGACAACTCCACAGCCATTGACATTTAGGACACCTGACTACATGAGAATTAAATATACAACTACAATAAACATACAAGCACTAATTACTAAAAATTACAAAAAAAACAAATTTTAGGTTTGCTTTGTTTTGTTCGTGGGGCTAACTTTGAGCAGTCAAAATCGATATGCATCTATAGCTAGTTAAGTTCAGTGACAATTTGGATGAAATTTTGCCCAGTGTGCCTAACTGTCCAAAATAAAACAAACCTGGGGAAAATCTGAAAGATGGGGGGCTGTGACTATGGAAGACAGATGATAATTAATCAGTCAAAATGACCAGTTTTGTGAATGAACTCCAGAGTAAGTTTGAGTACATATTTATTAATATCACTAGGAAGATCTTTATCAATAGGAAAGTCTAGGAAAAGGTATGGATTTGACAATAGACAATAGAATTGGGCACAAAGTATTAATTTATATTTTTATCAGTTTATATTATTGTATCTATTTTTTATAATATATTTATTCATATTTATTTTACATTTAATAGAGGTAAATGGTTAATTAATTATTTATAATTTAGTTGATTGATTAATGATCTCAATGTCGGGGACTGAGTACAAAGATTTTTTGGTTAATACATCATAGGAAGATGAAGTTAGACATAGCTGCAGCTCAAGTGTTACATAATCAATTAATGTTATTGACTAATGATGTTAGTGGAAAGGTTAAATTGCTAAAATGCAACTATTATATAAACATGTATTAAACATAAACTATAACTTCTTCTTCTTCTTCTTTTGGCTGCTCCCGATTAGGGGTCGCCACAGCGGATCAGTCTCTTCCACCTCATCCGGTCCTCAGCATCTTCTTCCACTGCCCCTACCTCCTCCATGTCCTCTTTCACCGCATCCATGTACCTCCTTTTTGGCCTTCCTCTTCTTCTCTTTCCTGGCAGTCTCATACGTAGTACTCTCTGGCAAACATGTTGTGCATTTCTCCTTTTTGCATGGCCATACCAACGCAGTCTTGCTTCTCTTAGCTTACCTCCAAGTCTCTTGACTTTAGCTGTACCCCTTATATGCTCATTTCGGATTTTGTCTTTCCTCGTCACCCCAAGGGCAAACCTCAGCATTTTAAGTTCCACTACCTCTAAGTCTGCTACTTGCCTTTTAGACAGTGCTGTTGTTTCCAGGCCAAACATTAGTGCTGGTCTGACTGCCACTTTATATATTCTGCCTTTCACCTTTGCTGAGAGTTTTCTATCACACATTATTCCACTTATCTTTCTCCATCCATTCCACCCAGCTTGTATCCTTTTCTTCACTTCCTTTTGGCAGCCTCCATTGTCTTGTAGTAAACATAAACATAAACTATAACTATGGAGTTGTAATTGTCTTATCGTATTCAATTAATTTGGTTATTGTTGCTCATATTAGATTCTCAAAGGACTGTTATTGGAAAGAAAGTTTTGACTGACAAAAAGTTGACCTTCTTTCAATTATGGAAAGTAAAGTAAGTGGTTAGTTTTTATTTAATGAGGAAAATTTTCAATGAAAAGAGTTTATATTTGGACCTCCTAAAATGTTCCCTTTTACTTCATTGGCTTTATTCTCTTTTGGTGATAGCCATCTTAGAATGACCTGCAACAATTTTTAATGATTAGCCATTTTCATTTGTCTGAGATAATATCTTGAGTACTCCGTTGAAGACCTCTTTGTCTTATTTCCTTTCAGAATGCTCCCAGAATTAGCATGGACTACATTTCTGATGAAACTTGTGCGCTACTGCTTATATATGTGGCTTCCCTTCTATCTATTTCAAAATGTGAGTATATACATGAGAGCATTGATATTTTTCTTGTTTTCTTCAATAGATCTGCCATATTGACAGTGATTTAGTTCCTGCGTGTAGCATGGCTGATTTTGATTCACAAAAATATAGTTCATTATTTACTTTGAACAGGAAAATGGTACCTTTATTTGCAAAAAGAAGCAGACTTGAACTTCTCATCAACTAGATATTATATGTCTTTATCAAACACATTGTACACCATCTATTATTATAAAGGGTGTCCACTCTGGCTAGAAATGCTGGAAAAGCTAGAAAATGAACCTTTTTCAGTATTTGGCTCAAAAGCTGGAATTTCATTTTTAGACCTAATACTAATACACAACATTACTAGATGAAGAGCAATCTTATTGAGAAACAGGATTATGAAGAGAAGATTGTTCAATATCATGTGGGACAGGCATTTTTTCACCAAGTCGACCCAAGATTGGAAGTTTTTCCTATGTTTTGCCATGGTGGTTGGTAGATTCTTACCCTCTGGGATTGGTTTACTGGAAGATATTGAATTTGTATAGGAAATTCCAATTTATTGGAAATGTTAAGGCCACTCAATACTTTGTGACAATAGCTGGACTGCATTTTCAATGGCAAGAATTTCATATCAAAATTCATGGTATAGCTGGAAAACAATGTGTTTTTCTGCCCAAAAGGCTGAAAAAAGGTAAATTTTTCTGAAACTTTGGCTGGAATTTCAACTTTAACTCAGTGGACACCCTGCTATATATATTACTGCTTCTGCTACTTATTTCAGCTAAAATACACTAAAGTAAATGATAAATAATGTTGTTTCACCCACAGTACCAGTGGCAGTTTTAGGGACTATGGGGCCTAGGGACAAAATCATCTACAGGGCCCTACTTTGAATATTTTTATTAACCAAGATCATTCTTCAAGTTCTTTTTCATTAAAATTGTCATGCCTCAAGATTGTGTCTTGCATTTTCCTATTAAAACCATGCATTAATAAAAAACATATGGTGTATCCAAATGTTTTTCTGTGATTTCTTTTTTAATTTGCCTTAAGTGCATGGCCCCTATTAGGTGTGGGGCCTGGGGCCATAAATCGCCACTGCATAGTACTCATAGTGGCTGTGAAGCATTTACCAATCACACATTTTTAGTTCTTCATGAGAGGCGTGCTTGCAGGTTGTTAGCCATTCCTGCTAGAAAAAGCCAGGCCACCACTGATTACCAGCTTCTGGCCACGGCAATTATATTGCATAGTGACTTTGGCCCCAAAGCCCGAAATGCTTGGTGACTCCTGTTCTATATATTTATCAAACATATTGTACAACATCCATTATTATATTTATATATATATATATAAATAGTCTATATATATATATATATATATAGTCTATATATATGTATATAAATAGTCTATATATATATATAAATAA
>OLMO02000003.1:11139095-11181957 GCA_900291935.2 Cassiopea xamachana | reverse complement strand
ATAATAACTGTTCCTTTACTTATTTCAGCTAAAGTACACTAAAGCTCTAGCTGGTGCTTTGAGTACAACATTTGAAATTGGTGGCGTTGTTGGTTCAGCTTCTCTTGGGTTTCTAATGGACAGGTAGGTGTATGATATCAAGACAGCAGTTTTTATAAGTTGTTTATGTTACCTGGCATATCTTCGTGTCCTTTTTTACAAACAAAGCTATTTAGCTTCAAGGTATGGCATGTTGGAACTTGATGCAATTTGACTTGTTTTTGGCTGCTTGTTTGTCATGTAATTTCTGTTCAGCATATGCTGTTTGTAATCACTGACTAACATTGATATTTAATATTATAGAAATATGTTTTATTGGGCCTAGCCACATACCTGGATATTCATGACAAGAACTACTCAATACTATCGAAGGAGCCCGATCAAGATATGCATATAAACCCAGTATTCTTTTCCTATTACCTCTGTCACAACAATTTGTCTTCTTTGATAATCAGGCAGCAGTTTTTGTCTAGAACCAATCGCTTAATCTATTTTCAATTTCCAGAAAGCATTCTATCTTAGCTGCAAATAAAAGATATGATTTTAGTTCTTTTTTGGATGCTTCAGATTATTAAAATAATAAGTGTTTTTAATAGGCTTCTGGGACATGGCAAAACTCATTGGGGAATCGTCATTGCCTTATTTGGTAGCACCGTGTCACTAATTCTTTTTCAAGTTACCAGTAAATGGGGCTGGATATTCAATGTAGTCTTTATGTTGATGGCCGGAGTGTGCAATTGCGGCCCAGATGCATTTGTGTCTGGTTCAATCGCTGCAGAGCTTGGGGAAAGAGAGAATGCCCAATCCGCAGTTTCCGGATTTGTGAACGGTATGTGGTTTATTTGGTTGGTAGCATTCTTGAGTGTTTCACTGTTAGCTGTCTTGTGAAACACTTCAGTTTCAGGTCTTAAGCCCTGTTCAAACGTTCTCAGCGCTTCACCAAACATTTCACAAAATAATAATCCATGTAATGATGTCATTGGTCATGTGATTTCCCCGTCGAACTTGCGCCAACTACGCGGTGCAGTGCTCAAACGCCTAAAGCATCGCCAAACTTTTCCATGAACAATTAAATGTTGAGCTGATGCACTAAACATTTTCAACATGTTTTAATTTTTGCTAAACAAGACAAACCTGTCACGAAGCCAGCTTTCAAAAGATAGGGGGCAACCAGGCTGGAGGGGTGTGGCAGCCACACCTAATTGTAGATAAAGGGCTTATTGGATACGCAAATGAAGGGAGGAGTTTAGGAGCTCCGATCATAAACTCTTACCACCCTTTTTACATTAGCTCCTTCAAAGTGTCATGTGATGTTGTCCATCCTATATCGTCTCAGCATGAACAGGCAAATGGAGCTATGTCTTGTCTTTCCAAGGCTAATTTGCGGGTGTGTCAGGGGTGGAATTGCCCGCGCTTAGCGGGCACCCTTTTAAAGAGTTAGCTTTAATGTGACGAATGCTTTTTATACTTCAATACAGTTGACAAAGAGGGTCTGTAGGCTTCTCCCCAGAAAAATATTTTGTATCCACATTCCCTTCAATGCTGGAAAATTTCTCTTTGCAAATATTATTAATGTAGCATTAGAAAGCGTCATTCTTAGATCTTTTACAAATATGTAGAAGACAATAACAAGATGCCAAATGAACAAGATTTAAAGTTCAAGTTTAAACACGCTGGTGCACAACACAATTTCGTTTCACCACATACCTTTTGGCTAATGCTCTTAGAGTGCAGATTGGGCAGAAATTATTATGCTATGAGTATAAATGATAGAGTAAAGTATTTCTACATGTAGTCTCGGTAGATTATTGGGTTCAGTGCCCCTCTGCCCCCACTTTTTACGAGCATGCTTTGGATGAGTCAATTACGCAAGAGAGAGAAGGCATATTTGTGGCTTGCAAACAATTATTATTATTTCGAAAGGAAGGAATGAGTTGGAATTTAATGTTATTGTTTTGCCAAAATGAAGCTCTCTCCATAAAATCAATCACTCCACATTTGAATCGTTTAAAACTGCACAAAGCCGACCTCTCATTGCATAGAGTGGTTATATATTTAGTTTAAGTCAGTTATGGGTGGCAGCTAAAAGCAATGTACGGACAGAATGCAAAATATTTGCAATAATCGTAGGATATGTTGATGAAAGTTTGGTGACACCCAGTATTGCTGGTTATGAACTTCACCATATTCATAATATTCATAAGAATAACTGAATTATTTCACAGATAATAGCTACTAATACCGTCCCTGTTATTTATTGCATTATGTCAACTCTTCACTCATCCTTTAGGCAAAAGTCAATGTAAATTTTATGGATGAGCAAGGGTGGGCAAGGTCTTTCAGTTGGACGGGCAATGTCCCTGATACTCCCTCTTGGCTTCGTGACTGGACTAAGCGTCGGTAAAAACACAAATCATCACTAAGCAAGGTGTTCAAACGTCCTCAGACTTTCACTAAGAAAATTTTTAGCGTTGTTTTGTGAAATGTTGAGGATATTTGAACAGGGTTTTACAGTACCACGAAAATAACAAGAGTACTTAAAAAAGATCTGCCTATGGTAGCCTCCAATGAAAAGGTTGCGATGCTCTCTTTATTTCAATTTTATTGTGTAAGTTCTGAATAGTTTTTCACAATTTAGATAGGAGTCTCATTAGCGAATACCTATCGATATGAAGTTAGAGCTTTGAAAGGCCATTAAAAAACATTAGCTTATCATCCTTTTTCAACAATTTTTAGACGCAGATGGGCGCTCTTTTTACTCTCTGTATTAGGGAGTACAGTCTGGCATGCTTTGGATGGTTTTATATTTCATTATCATAGTAATTAAAGGTTATATTTCGACTAAAAATACCGTTTTGAGGATGTTACGCACCCACGTAGATGGTAGTAAAAGTATGCATTGTTCACACTTTGACTTCCACCGAACTCACACGAAACTAACGTCAAATTTCGAATGAAATATTGCTAATCCCTAGAGAAATAGTATTTATCAAAAAAAAATGAATTTAGAAAATAAAAAAAATTGGCGCGGGAGGAAAAAATGACTCGTGCAGAGAAGATAAACTAATGTTTTTAAGGGGCCTAATTGCTAGCTCTTTTATAAAAATTGCCATTTTCCTACACAGGATTTGGAAGCGTTGGTACAATAATCGAAGGACCCATTGTAGGGTTTATTGCGGAACATTACGGATGGGAGAGTACATTTTATCTGATGATTATCCTATCCCTTCTGAGTGCATTAGCCATGTATAGAGCAGCAAGATTAAACGATCAATTACGTCAGAATGTATTTTGATTAGGCCTGTAATGATCTTTGTATTTGTGTGAAAAGTTCCCAACTTTCGGGAATTGAAGCATGCAATTGCACAAACTTAGACTCTTATTTAGGCCTTCTTTGAATATGTTGGTGAAATGTTGAATTATTTTCAGGTTAACTTGTGCAGGTGTTGCAGCCTAATTGCAATCAGATCATGCTGTACTCCTTAATTATACAAGGATAATATTTGATGCTATCCTGCTGAAACAACCTTTACTGCCACCAAAACACTTATTTTAAAGCATATATTTTATGAGGGTATTAGGGCCCAGAATCACCGAAATTAAGAGTAATTTCAGAATAATTCGAGGCTCAAGCTTCTTCAAGATTTTCAAGTTGTAGTACTGCTTAAAGATTAACTTTTGCACTATCGATAGAATATTCGTTTTGTTCCACGTCTGTTGTGTTTTATGAAGAAGTAAGACATCAACTAAGATTTGAATATAATCAGTGAATATAATCAGAATATATACCTTTGATAACCAGTCAAAGTTACACCTTTGGCACTTACAAGGCATTTGAGAATAATCTTAGGTTTCAAAACCAAACAAATTTAGAAATATTTAGGCTAGGAGGAAAGTCTGGTACTCTTGTGAAAGAGTGTACTCTATCTAAGTTCTTGCAGGCCAATTCACAGAACGTTATATGGCGATGCCATCCTGTCAGTTTCATTGTTCTTATTAAGGCGCACAACTCCCAAGGCTATGACCGTTTTGCACCCTTGTAAGAAACACAAAATGTGCTAATGCAGTGGTTTTCAACCGGAACACTATGGCACCACCAGAAGTCGCACAAATGCTATGATCAACAGTAGTTATTAATTCTCCTGTGCAGATATATGAACAGGGGTTCCTCGTGCTACTAGAATGTGGCCTAAGGGTTCCGTTACAGGAAAAAGGGTTGAAAGCCACTGTGCTAGTGTTATTCAGTTATACTTCTATCTATTGTCACTGTTCTGTTCTATGCTAGTGTCATCTAGCGTCATTACTAAGCTTCCTGAGAAGATAAATTTATAAATGGAATCATAATGATGAAATATGAAACACTATTTAGAAGCCAGTTTGAATGTTTAGGTTTACATTTTACCCTTCTATTTGATTAAAATTTATGTTTTATCATTTAGGCCATAGTTAAATACACATATCCTTCTGTGAACACTTTTCAAATATTATGATAGATATTCTGAAAGTAAAAAATTATCTTTCCTCACTTTTATTGTGATAATTCATTTGGTGTTTAGTTTTTTGGCCTTGATTTTGTATGTCTTTGTCTAATTGTAAGTTTGGTAAGTTATTGAAAAATAATTATAAAATAAAGCTATCTGTGTGCATACAGAGTATTAATTTTTTGAATATCTGATTACTTAAAGTATTTTAGCTTTCACTGTGATAGGCCTACAGATCCCCCTCCCTCGACACGCAATACATCTTTATTTTTTCCAATAGCTTGCAGGATGATTGTATACCAATGAGCTGGCTTATATCGTACACAATATAAGGAAATTCAGCGCCGCTTGAGGCATGTCAAAGTTTTAAGGGCATACCCATCACAGCTACCCCCAAATTGGAGCACTTCCAAATGATGTCAAATGGCCGTAGTTGAGTGACACATCCATTTTGTTACTTCAATGTGAACATAAACAAGGATATAGCTTTGTTGTGGCATAAAATACTAGCGCTATGCTAACAAAGCAGTATTGCCCCTGCTAGGTGAAGAGATGAACACCGATAAGCTTGTGTGTTAACATGTCAAAAAAGTCAAAGTCCTTCCCGCGCCCATTGGCGCATAGGGCGGCGCCTATCTCCGTTTCTATAGCCCTAGGCCACGCGTCTGCGAATGCAGTGTGGGCTACAGCGGGGGGCTGGTCCACTGGTAGTTCCGCGTGTTTAACTTCCCCACTCCTTTCTCATTTATCGAGCGCCAGACGAGAAGGCAGTGAGTACCATTTTTGAAGTCTTTGGTATGACTCGGCCGGGGCTCGAACCTACGACCTTCCGATTGTGAGGCAGACGCTCTAACCACTGTGCCATCACACCGGTGTGTTAACATGGCCACAGGAATTTCAAAGGTGAGCCATTTTGCGGCCGATATTGCGTAATTTCTAGCGAGTAATGGCGGGTTTCTTTTATTGTTTACTTGTAAAGAGTTATATAAATGCATTGTAGTGAATAGTACCAGTTATTATTCGAGACTATCCATTGTTTTTCGTTTATTATGTCATCAGTAATTTATGCAATCATGTGTTATATACGGGAAGGGAACGATTTAAGTTGAAAACCTCGAGTAAACAAAGCTTCAACGCTTTAGTGCCAAGATCACAGTTAGGAAGGGCACGTTGATGCAAAGAGAGGCGCAGGTACGGTATTTTGAAATTGATTTTTTTAACTTGGCTGTTAGAATATGTTCTATGTCGTACTTAACGATACCAAATGTTGGAAAATTGCGTCTAATATATGGTGAAATTCTCCTGCGCAATTTTCCCCACATTGACCGGACTTTAACTATTGTCTCCCATAAAGTGCAGTCAGCTAGGACAGCTATCACTTAATGGAATCAGAAAGCGAGGATTTCCTTTATGTCGTATTTTCTTATTCCGTAAAGACTCCTGGCCTTTGACAGGTAACCGCAAATTACTTTCGTACGCAATTCAAGTCTTTGCTTTCAAAATTGCGACCCCGTTATCAGATAAAATTACAGTATCCTGCCTTTATGGGCTTTCCTCTGCAACTGAGCTGAGCATAGCTGAATGTGGAAGGGTCTGTCTAACGGGTTGGCCGGGGTCAATGATTAATTCGGTATTTTCCTTATCTGAGTTGGCTGCAGCCTCATTTTCAAAGCTGTTGGAAGAAAAGAACAAAAGAAGTGCAGAGTACAACTTTTTTCAAGAAATGTGGGGGCCCGCCCCCCAGTTTTGAAGCGCCCCTAAATGTTGATGTATCAGAAAGTAGAATTTGATTTTAAAAAATAAAAATTTCAAATGCTGCTTGCATTGTTATACGTAAAGAGGCTGCTTGCTTTTTCTCGGACGAGGTCATTTCGACATGGTTGTTTGTTTTGCTTGTTTGTATGTCCGTGAGTTCAATGGTGGGTACCCAGAAATTTCAAACCATCGCATAATGTAAGTTTTCTATATGATTTTTACTTGTTTCTTGGCAACGATAGAATAAATAGTTGGTAAGTATTAGCTTTTTGTTGAATGCAGCAAAGCGATCTTTGAACTGTGCATTCATTGTCTTCCTTGACTAATGACAAGCTGTTTCTCATTTCAGAAACGTCGTGTGCAAACATGACTTGCTGGACGTACAGAACAAAATACAAAGTCAGCTTCATTGTCATGATCTTGCTCACAATCGTGCTGTTTTTGTCAAAAATATTTATTGGCTATAAACAGAATTCTTTATCCTTGATATCTGGCTCGTTTCATCTGATATCAGACATTGCAGCGCTGGTTATCGGTTACTCAGCACTTCGATTTGCAGAGCAACGTGTTGATGGAAAATACACTTTTGGAGTTGTACGGGCAGAGGTGCTTGGAGCAACAGTTAATGCAATTTTCCTGATTGCAATATGCTTTAGTTTAACTGTGGAATCATTGAAGAGATTGATTGTTCCTGATCAGGTCGAAAACCCTGAACCAGTTTTAATTGTTGGTATAATTGGATTGTTCATTAATTCAGTTGGCTTGTTTTTGTTTCGATGTAAAAATTGCTCCTGCAGACAAAAGAAGAAGAAGCAACCAAACAAAGTTGTCCGGTATAAGAAGTTCTCAACTGATCTGAAAACAGAAGATTCTTCATCTCAAAGCTCAAGATCTGGTATGTATAGCAAAAATAAGCAAGAAAATAACTGCAGTAATGTTGCATTGGCCTGTAGGAAGTGACGATGCGTACTATAGGATTTGTTTAGTAGCCAAATAGTGAGCTCCCTTCTGCATAGATATCTTTCATGCTCTGACACAAAGCCACTGAGAGGGGGAAGCATTAGGGACAAGTTGCATCGGTACTTCAAGGTTTCAAGGATCTCTTATACACAAGGTCAGAGTTCATACAGTCTGGAAAGTCAGGGGGAAAGGTATCAAAATGTAGGTAGGTCAGGGAAAGTTGGAATTTTTTCTAGAAAGTTGAAAGGTCAGAGAAAGTTAAGGAAAAGTGTTGAACATATTCTGTGACAATTTTTCAGAAGCTCTATGTCTTCAAACATATTAAGTTAGGCCACCAAAATTTTACTGCTCTTCCTTACTCTGCTTACAATTTGTGTTCTGTGTCATGTCTAGCAACAAGACAATTCTTGTGTGCTGTGGCCTAAGTTATTACAGGTCCATGGACACTGGGGTGCAGGGGGAATTATCCCCCAATATTTCACCAATGTGGCTTATAAATGTGGTCTTCACTATACTTTTCAACCATTTCTCAATTGATTCTACCCAATCTAGAATATAGGGGCATTATAACGCAGGTATGTGGAATGCAGAGATTCTGAATTTGTTGTGCAACAAATTAAAGCCTTTTTTCAATCTTGAGACAAGTGTTACAGATATTTCAGTTTGCACCTTAGTCAGAATGTAAGATTCTAGTTCTATGTTTCATTTAGGATAAAAAAGGAAAAAGCAAAGTTATGAAAGTAAAAGGTAGTAGTTATTAGTTTTGCAGCTGCATCAACAAAAGTTCCTATTTGGCATGTCTGATTGCACAGTTGATAGTGATATTGACACAGACAAGTTTTTGCTTGTTATGGAGATTTTGCATGTGTGTGAACATGTACACATACAATGACACATGCCTCTGGGCATGGACTGAACTAAATAACCAAAAAGGGTTCTTCTAGCAGCTACCTAGTAATTCCCTCAAACCAGTACTGTGGTAGTGGTTTGTCATTTGCAGTGTACATGGTCTCTGCTTGTGAATGTTATAATTGATTTTTCAACATTTTTACTTCAGTGTGCAAAAAATTTAGAAGATCCCAATCAGCAAATCTTAATTAACTTGCTTAATTTGCTTAATGTTTATTGAAGTTTCAAATTTTGAATAATCAATTATGACCAGGGTGCCCATGGTTGTTCCATATTTTGAAAACAGTTTGCAAGTAGGTAGTGGGAGCCAACTGAAAATTGGTAAATTTTTTTTGGAGTTTGCTTTTTTCTATTGATGCAAATGAAAGAATTTAAGCAAAGACATTTTTCTGTTTGTTTTCTTAAAGAATGCATGATTCAGGCTTAAACACTATAATTTCTTGTTCTTTTTATAATTTCTTATATGTCATTTTTCAGATGCTACAGATGATGAAGTAGCATTACTTGAACAGAAAGTTGTGGTGCATGCAAACTTGTCATACCAGCTGAATATTCAAGCAGTTTTTCTGCATATCCTACAGCATATATTTGTAATTTTGGTTGTCATAACATCTGCATTAGTAATCATGTATGCAAAAGGAGGCTGGACAGCATATGTAGACCCAGTTCTAAGCCTTGTTGTTGTAGTTTTAATACTGAAGACATCTGTGCCACTGCTAAAGGAATGTTTGTTGATCTTTATGCAAACAGTACCAGCTAATCTGCAGTTAGAGAGACTCAGGAGTAAGCTGTTATCATATGTCCCTGAGGTCATTGGTATTCATGAATTGCACATTTGGCAGCTTGCAGGGGATGAAGTTGTTGGTATGTTTTCATTTTTTTTTGCTCTGAGGCAAGAATTGCATGCATTCATGTACTACAGCTTCCATTGAAAATAAGAGGAAATAAAGTTCATATGATGAATATGATTTTGTTACTAATGGCTCTGCCCTTTGCCTCCCCATCCCCCTCCCCCATACAATGTTGATCTATTTTGAGATATGGGCTCAATCACATACCATTGGTGTATGATTTGACCTACCCAATGTCTTTTTTTTCAAAACCCAACATTGTTCCAGGGGGAGGTGGCTATCATTTTCATCTACAGGGTGATTTACTAAGTAGGCCTTTGATGGGAAGACGGAGTACATTTGCAGCTATTTTCTGCTGCATTCCAACTGCTCTTGGCAATGATTGTTGCATTGTGTGTATTTTGAGCTCATTTGTTTTTTATTGCTAAAAAGGACAAATAAAGCCATTAGTAGCAAAATCGTGTGTATTTTGTACATGTTTTTACATGTGTATGTATGTACTGAAACTAGACACTAGGTCATTAAGTTGAAAACTAGCACGCTGTGATGAGCACTTGCAATTTAACTATTATATTCAAGGAAAGTACAGAACTGTGGCAAGAAATGGTAGTATTTCCCTCACACTCAATCTTGGGCAATAATATATAAGCAAGCAAGGAAAGTTTTTTTATTTGGAGTATGCAAATGCAAGGCACTTTATCATGCACCCACTCTCTTCATAGTCATTAAAGTTCATCAGGTGTCTTCAAAATGCAAATGAGAGCCAGAAATTATCTGCAAAGAATCTCTTTTACAAAGACAGGGGAAGGGGGTATTGCTTTGCTTACATCAGAAGCATATCCCAAGATCCCAAGACTGAATCCAGCCTCATGGTGCATCTACTCTATGTACCTGCAAAATAAAAGAGTACCCCAAAGCCAACACCCCACACATTAGAGACTTTGCCCCAGCAGCCTAAAAATACACTTAGTCAAATCTCTTAGTTTCCATGAAGCTGATTCTTTACTATTTCATACCCAGAAGGGCACATTTGATGTGAACAGGGGCATGTTGGATGTAAATAACCCCAAGCAGTGGTGATGTCTAAAGATTTTAACAAGGGGACTCTAGGCACAACCACGCCCATAGTTTGGGTGTGGCCAAGGTACAACCACGCCCATGTTTTCAAAGATGGAAACATGATAATTTAGTTTAATACTGATATAGTATAGTCAACAATAAGAATTGCCTCAATAGCCATATAGCAGTGCACAATTGATCATAGCACTTTAGAAGCAAGGCCAATAGCCTCTGAAAAGCCAAACCAATGCAAGAGTTTCAGGGGGGCTGAGCCCCCCAAAATAAGCAGAGGTTTTAACAAGGGAGGCTCCACCCCCTGAGCCCCCTAAAAGTCACCCCTGGCCCCAAGTAAATAACAACCCTTCTGCATAATTTCCCCATATTCATCATCTTATATGTTGTTTTATTACTGATTGTCTATTCTTAGCAAATGAATTCCCTGCCATGTGTTAATGGCTTATCAACCACATAATTTCATAGCAATTGGTTTTGCAGGCTCTGTACATATTGTTTTTCGCTCACACAAAAAATACAATCATGGTTCCATCAGCAAAATTCAAGAGTTCTTCAAACAAGAGGGTATAAGCTCCATCACTGTGCAACCAGAGTTTTCTGATGCTGCAAATGTGCGTCAAAATGAATGTAAGCTCATCAGCTCACACGGACAGGATTGTCTTCTTGCATGCTCTGGGGGCATGTGTGCGAGTTACACTTGTTGTGAAACAACCAGAAAAATTTTGGCAAAGCTGTCAGAGGAATAGTAGAAATATCAATCAATTGAATTTTAGGTATGCAATTTAGAGTATTTGTGTAATATCCAAAAGCGTGAAATTTAATCAGCAATAAGGCTTGCTTGCGATTTATAGAAAAGTTTTTTATTTTTGAGAATGGGATTTTGTGGTGATTTTGTACTTGAACTTTGTGGTGATTATTTTGTGGGAACTTAGGTACGTAGTTACGCTTTGAACTTGCTTTCTTCATTTGGTATTCATTTATGGACACCCTGACTACCATCAACCGCAGTTGGAGGTGCATTTATTGACCCATCGCACAGGGAAATAGTGGCCTTCATTACAGGGTTGCCACCAAATCAAGAAATTCAGAAAAATAAGGAAATTTTATTTTCAACCAGGGAAAATCTGGGGAAAAAGAAAGAGTTTTTGAAAAATCAGAGTAAATCAGGGAAGTTTTGGAGTAACTATTGTTTCATTTTAGAGTGGTGACTTTCTATGGTAAGTCACACATCCAGTTGAATGTGACAATTGCCAAGTTCATAGCATTCTGTTCTGTGCAGTAATTTTGAAGTGCAGTTCTGCGTTTTATGGAACCAAAAATTTGAACTGCTAAAATTAGAGTCAATGCTCTCGCAAAGCCCACATCTCTCGAAAGGAATGATAGGAATATCAGAGAAAATCATCAAGGGAAAATGAGTAGCATTTCACGAAAAATATCTGTAAAATTTGTTTTGAATTGGCAGTGGCAACCCTGTTCGTTGGTAGAACAAATTAAGACTCTTCAATATTTTCTAATCGATTTTTCAGTATAGTACGTAGCTCAGAGTACTTCACAAAATGGCCTGCGCAATCCTTCCTTACAGCTAGCGTAGAGTAGGAGTCAGTGCTTAATAAACAGACAGTTTTAGCATCAAAGCGCACCAAAACTAAGTTTTATCGTTTGTTGTTTTATATCTTCATCATTTAAACCCTTGCTGTTGGACTTTTGATATAAAAAGATTTGTATCTTTTTAATAAATCAAGTATTCTATTGATCATTCTACTGATTACCTCCGTAATATTTAATCCTTGATAAATAACTTTTTCCACTTTCTATCCACGTACTGGTTTTCCTTTTTGGGGATATTTCATTTCTCCTCCTTTTGTGTTGGAGAGTTTTTAATATTTAGAACTTTATAGCTCATTCAATATTCTATTTTTGTACTTAAGCAAAAATTATCAAAATTCTTTCTTTCCATAATTTCGCTATAATTAATATGTATCTGGTATATTCAACGCAGTAAATCTGTATCTGAAATGTTCAGTTTTTAATACCGTTTAATCATTCACTGGTATTTTGCTTTTTCTTTTCACCCACTTTTGATGAAAATTCTCTCTTAAGTGGAGCAAAATTTCTTCGCGTGGTATAGCATTGACAGTGTCCATATGGACGTATTATATCGAGATATCATATCGACAAAAAATCGACAAAAAATCCCCAAGTTTACACATAGATTTCTCCAAAATCTAGTCCATTGTACTACCCTAAATAAACTTTTTGAGATATTTGGAAGCAAAAAAGGTCGGAAAATACATTGGCTTGTTGTGCACAATTGAAATAAATGATTTTTAGAATCGGACGAAGGATAACCTCATACATTGATGTAGAAAATTAAGGATTCCGACTTTTACCAGGCATCTCAACTCGATATTTAAATGCAAAAAAGTCGCTTATCAAATACTTTTTAAGCCATTTCGCTTGAAATGTCGACGGTCTGTGGCAAGAAATTCAGCATTTTAAATGATTTTTAGACATTTTCAGAGCAGATATAGCTTATTTCTTTGAGACACTATAAAGGGTTAAAAAATTTAATAAATTTAGTGTTTATATCTTTACACACCGTAAGTATAGATTTCATGGACCTGAAGATGTTCAATATATAATTCCAAATATCCATTTTGAGTAACTCTGGTGAAGTGATATATCCTTGTCTTCAAAGTAATGTCTTTCTCTCGTGACATTGGGTAGAGCGCGCCTTTGAATTGTTTATCAGCTGTGCACGGTCCAATGACAAAATATGTCCATTTCTTCATTTTCAAAGGCTTACCTTAGGCCCAAGATAAAATTTTATCAAGTTGTTGAATCAAAATATAATCATGTGCTCGACAATTATCAGAGGGCGTTACTATGATTGGTGCATTTTGAAAAAAAACAAAGCACTTTTAGAAATGTAACAAAGGACTCATTGTTTACAAACAAATCCGTTTGGAACACAAAGGTTTGTGTCGCAAAATAAACAAAGCAACTTATTCAAGCATATAAAATCAAACAATAGGCCATAAATTAATTATGGAAGTGTCAAAAGTCCAAGTAAAATGTCTCCGCAACAAACAAGTTGACGTACAACCAAAATTGTAAAGGAATAATTTGCGTCTTCAAAGTGCAAGTAATTGTGGACATTCATTCTCATGGTAAGTGATTTATTTGAATTTAAACTTAGCTTGCCTCTTCTTTTGCATGGCATGGAGCAATGTTTTGTTAACATGCTTGTTGATGATGGACTAAATCCTATTTTTAGCGCTTTCAATTAAACATATGCGAAGACTTTATATAAAAGTGTAAGCATTTATTAGGATAATGTAATGCATAAAAGTGCCGACGGCTTACGTTTAAGTATCTTTAGTATCAGAAGAATTTCAAAAATTCACCCGTAAATGTGATTTTTAGTATTTCACTGTTCTTGAAATTAACGATGGTCTAGAATCACAAAATTAAAGAGAGCTGAATTCGTTTTGGCAATGTAATTTTGCAAAACGAATTCTACCTTTCTTCAATTTTGTGGTTCTAATCCTTTGATAGGAGAGATAACTCTTCCACTGCTTTAGCTCTGTTGAAAAAACCGTATACTCATACAGATTCTTGGCACACCAAATCATGGTTTCTCTATTTAAACCTTGTTCAAGCTCAATACTATTGAAAATCCAAGCAAATTTTACTGTATGTTTGCGTTGCATTCGATATATGCTGACGTCTATTCGCCTTCCCGCTATTATTTGTGACAAGGAATTCAATGGCTTGCTATCAGGCTAATCTTTCTTTGCAATGTTTTTGCCAATATATAAGGAAAAAAATGATCCCTATAACATTTCCTGAGTATGCTGTGGTTGGGAAGGACAACAAATTACATTTTCAAGTTTTGGAACATACATGATTTTTTATAAGAAAACCGTCATTTTGCCTGAGCCTCAATTTTCGTAACTTTTCCGGAAGTTGAGCCTGAGATTTTCTTAACTTTTTCTTAACTTTTACTTAAATAAGCTGGTTAAAATGGTTTACACTTTCGTTATTAATATTGTATACTTGAATTTGAATCTCATCTTTAGCATTTTGAATGCAACAACAAGGAAATATTGATTTTTGACCAATAAAAATACTAACTTTTGGAAATTGAACCTCGTGGTTTCTTAAGATTTTCTTAAGATCTTGACCATTTGAGCCTCATTTTCGTATAAACTTTTTTCTTATAAACAAAACGTGTATGATTAAGTAGGCAGCAAGGATGTATAGAAAGATATAAATTGATGGAGGAACGGAGTTTTAAAGGAGAATATTAATATGAAAAAGCAGGATAATATTGAAGGAATCGAGGAATGTACAAAGTTTTTTTGCAAATGAGCTCTTGGATATTTTACTTTCGCATGGGATACAAGAAAGTTGAAGTTATTCACTTTAAAACACCAACAACCCTAGAAGTAATTTTATATGGAAATCATCAGCAGGGTTACCAGATGGCCTAGAAGCAAATCACACCAATTGTGGTCTGTTTGCCATGTTTGTATGGAATGATGTTGGAAAACTGTAACAAACTGCATGCTGACAAAAATGTTCGAAACTTTACGATACATTTTAGTACAAACCTGTAATAACTTTGTATACAAGGTAGTCATGAAGCCAGCTGTCAAAGGACGGGGGGAACCAAGCCAGGTTGGTGTGACAGCCACACGTAAATGCAAAGAGGGTGCTTATTGGACGTACAAGGAAAGAAAGGAGTTTGGAGGCTCCTATCAGATATTCCTTGATCACCACGCCTGCGTTGGCTATAATGTTACCAATTTTTTTATAGTGCCATAAAGGAAGCAAAGGGAGTCTGCAAGCCTGCCCCCAGAAAGATTTTTCACGATAGTATTTCCTACAATGCCGAAGAATGCCGCTTTGCAAATATTATTAATGATCAAAATACAAAATAATCAAGTTGGTGAGATCCGTTCCTAGTGGTGTTGATGCACATACAATATCGCTAACTTTTATATCTGTAGTTGAAACTTGAAAATAGAAGCTTACCTACTGAATTAAAGGTTAGGAAAATTTGAAATTTTAGACGTTCTGAAAGTAACCAAACAATTCGCCAAATTAGGAAGTACGCGAAGACAAAATTAGTTGCATTTTAAACGAGGTTGGTAGCATTTTAAACGAGGTTGGTAGCATTTCAAACGAGGCTGATAGTATTTTAAAGCTCGAGGAATGTAGATTTTTATGAACGTCCTGCAGCGCAAAATGCAAGACTATCGACCGAAAAATCCTATGACAGAGGAAGGCAGCTGCTTCGAGAAACGGCCTAGGTAGTCCAAGTCTTTATGTGATCGGCGAAACTTTTTAGTTGAAAAAACCCAGGATCTAGTCACCTAGAAAAACTTTTTCTATTTAGAAATCAAATGTATAATGGCTGAATTGCTCGAAACGTTTCCTGTAAGTGTGTTATCCCCTTCAGAAATCATTTCAAAAGTTGAACGAAAAAACTTGTAAAGGTGTATTTTCAACTGCGGACACTCAGCATGATGACGTAACATTATATTGCTCTATAGCTTTAGTCCCTTGTGACTTCCATATGTTACTATTTTGCACCGAGAAGTAGGGGGGCCGGTTTCAAATTTTTGAAAACTTCACCACCCATTTCCATTTAGTAAACACCCCCAACTAAGCAATTTTGAGGAAATTCAACCCCCCCCCATTTTACTAACCTAAATGTTGGAAATTTCCATCTATCGGTCGCGCCGAAGTGTATGCTTACAGTTTACATTCATTTATTTTGTAGGTAAATTACTACACAAGAGGAATATGTTATAAAATGTTTTCTCAATTGTTATGTGTGGGCATTATCAGTTGTTATAGGTGCATTAAAGTAAACTATCAGTTTAAAAAAACCAAGCATGGAAGATTGACTCAATATAATATCGTAAACAACTTATATAAATAGAGTGAATTCTTGTTTTGTTTTCTCTTATTGGTTGGTTAAAATTATAGCACTTTTGGAGAAGGTCGCTAACTGAAATACGGGGAAATCACTCCGAGTTTACGTAGTTTGTAGACAGTAGATATATTCATGGCATTAGAAATTCAGTAGTATGAAACGTAACATAGAGACGATGAGATGATAGTCAACTGCTTATGAACGTAGTATTCCATGCGCTGACTTGTAGGAAGGCAAAAGAAAAATTAGAACTAGAGACCCAGATAGGGTTTCTTAACACCAAGAATTCAAAGTTTAAAAAGGATATGTAAGTAAAACGCATATTAATGAACTAAAATCAATATTAACAACTAAGGAAATCAAGACAAATTACATACTCTATACAATGTTAACAACGAATTGCAATAATTTTGAAGTGTTTGGGTCCCCATACTGTCTACTGAGCATTGACTTCCCATCAATTAACAATCCCCTTATTTATGTTTTTATCAAAATGTTAACCCCTTCTTATCACACCCTCCCACAATTCCGCGCCAAAGACTACATGCTTTAAGTCGGCCACATTATTTATACAAGAATTTCAATACATACCAAAGACAAAAAACTATAGTTCACTTCCATTACTATAAAAAGCATTCAGCATCAAAGAAAATAAACAAATATTAAGTGATTTTGTGACTTTTTCTAGCATTTTCACTTCTTGATAAACCAGGAAAATAAAATATTACTTCATACTCCAAAATATGTACAACTGTAAGATACAAGTAACCTTAGAATCAGATGAAACTAGGACATAACAGAAACAACCGATGAACGATCAGTTTGCGATCCAAGTTCGTCTCTTTCTTCTATGAAACCAGCATGAGCTGAACTAAGTTCCGAATCTTCGCTTACTCTCTCTGAATCACTTTCATCTGGAGCATCAGGGCCTTGTGAAATATCAAAAGTTCCTCCTGAAAATGTTGCAATGTGGCCATTTGGTGCGGAGGCGGAACGCTTAGTTTCATAGCTAAGATCAAAGTCGTCATTTTCGATCCATGAGTTTGGAATACCAGTTGCTGATAATGGTGGCCTATGAGAAAAATCGAAGATACAGAAATAATGAATAAAACAGAAAATTGAAGAGTAAGACAAAGTTTTTTATCTGAAAAGAAACAAGAGAGAAAGTTTGTAATTGTACTTTTAGCCACAAACCTAAGCCTTGACAACTGTTCTTGCGAAGTTGACGTCACACCTAGAGTTGCACACTGCAATTTCTTGAATCGTCGTTGAAATGAAGCGATTTCCTGAAAATATATGTTGCAACGGTAAAGGAAGGTAGAAGATAATGCTGAAAATCACGTCTTTTTCTGAAATAGAATCTACATAATCAAGGAATAAACCAGGGAAGATTTCTTGTCCCCTTTTCAAGGAACAAGATCTATGACATAGCAACACATGCTATAGTATGAAACATGCAAGGAAGATGGCAATAAATGGAAAGACCAGAGGCAGTTATAAGGGGGTTTAGTAGGTAACGCCCCCATCAGAAGTTTTCTTGGTCCCTTCGTTGGCCCTCACCCCAGTTTTCTAGTAAGGTGCGTAATTTTGAATTTGAAATAAATGGTTGACTGTAAATCTTCGAGAATTAGGAAGATGTACAATGAACATGATACTTCTAGAGTGCTGTTGCATTTTGACTTATACAAAAAGTCTCTCTAGCTTTTTTGTGCCTTTTCACCTTGCACGTAAGCAGCAGCTCATAGAAAATTTCCAAATTTTGATCCACATATTGTGTTTGTACTACTTTCAGTAATGCCATCGTCATGTAATTTTATTTCGTTGTATTTCTCCTGCTCTCCTTTATTGTTGCTCTCTTATTTACACAGCATAAAGAGCTAATCTCCGTAGTAAAAACAGATGATTCCATAGGGTAACAAAGATGTAGTCAAAAAATTTCTGTAGGCTACGTCTCCAGAACCCCTTCCCTCTTCCCTTTAACCGGGGGCCATGGTCTCACGGAGATTTTTCTGGCTAGGAACGTCCCTGGGATAGACCCTAATATACAAGCAGGCTGTCCTTCACGCCGAATAGATTCTAAACAAGGGAAAATAAATCAAATAAATGAAATGCCTATATAAAGGAAGGACTAGTATTGGCAATTCCATTATATAGATTCTAAACAATAAAGAATTCAATAACTTTATGAAAAACATGCTTGAATGTAACCAAGAGGCCATTCGAGGAGGTATGCCAGAATCAGAAAGGCAATAGAAAGAAAGAAAGAAAGAAAGAAAGAAGAAAGAAGGAAAGAAAGAGAGAAAGAAAGAAGAAAAAGTGGGATGGGGGATGGAAAAAGAATGCATATCTTATTTCACAGCTAACAATTAATCAAAACAAGATGTACAATAAATATGTCACGTAATTATTGACAATTTAGTGCCAACATATTTTGTACTAACGTGGGATGATCCTTAGGAGCGTATATACAAAAATGTCTTGTTTATCATCTGATTTACTAGATGGCCTAAGCGATGTTGGTCTACAAATCATTAAACTTAACTTACTACTGGTGATTTAGGTGATCTGGCCAGTCCTGAACTGGGTGCTGAGTTTCCTCCCTGCAACATAACACCAGACCTTCCCCAGGATTTCACTGGAGACCCAGCAGATGAATGTCCATAGGGTTTGTCTGAGGTGTGATGAAAAGGGCTTGTATCATGGGAAATGGGATATTCAGGCCCACTTTGTGGTGTAATGGATGCCGTTGAGCTGGCGGGACTCAAGCCAAGGTATTCCATCACGATTTTCTTTAGCCTCTTATAACAATCGTCAAAATCATCTGAAAGAAATATCATTATGCAGTGTAGCTAAAGTCTGGAATGAACTGCTGAAGACAATTGTAGAGAAGACCAGAACATAATAAAAATTAGCCGGAAAGTTTGCTTGCTATGCAAATGCAAAGGAAGTGGTGATGTTGATGTGCTATAAAAAGTCGCAATAACAAATTGCCAGGGAAGTAGGCTTTACTGTAGCATCCTTGCAACTGAATAAGTTTCAACTCAAGTCCACAATCTGAAAGGCTTTTAAAAATTTTAGTAATACTCCATTTATCTACTTATTCATGAAAGGATATTGTCACATAAAGGTAATCATATTATCCCCATTGATATTGATACAAGCTGTACAAAATTGACAAAAAAGGTGTTTTAGAATTAAATTTGCTTTTATATTTGGTGGCTACAAAGCCTGCCAAAATATTTAGGGATAACACTGTGCATGGAATAAGAAACCACAATGTAGATGTGGGAATGAAATGGGTTTTTGTCACATAAATTGAACAGCGAAATTCTCATACCAAAACAGATTGCCATATCAAAGTAACCAGGATGCTCTCTGTTCATTTCCTCATACAAAGAAACTCGTTCCAGCGCTTGGTTGATATGGCTTTCACTATAGAAACCTCTCGATATCATGCGATCTTTGTGGATCTGTTATGAAGATCAAGGAAAGAAGGTAAAGCACAGAAAACTACGGCAGGAAAAATAAAGCAGTTACTTTCTTGCGGTGAAAAAAGAAGGGTGGAAAGGGAACCAAATTGCAGAAACCACTCGTTGTAGGAATTTTAATTACAATGAAAAACTTAGAAATACGCAAATACTGATAAAATGTGTAAAAGTGATAAGTGGAAACAAATCCATGGCATTATGATAAATTTATAAGAAAGGAAACAATTAAAGAAAGCTGGAGGAGCTTGAAACACAGTCTAATTAAAGAAAATGGATAAAATGCAGAGTAAAAAGTCAAAAGCATATGATAAATTAGCGCATTAAAAGATACAAAATTTATCAACAAAAATTATCCATGAATAGAATGCATAATTAAATAAGATTATGATAAAATGCAAGTTGGATATAATACATGAAAAAATGGAAAAGAAGAAAATAATGTGAAAAAATAAGATGTTTCGATTTCTACTTGATATGAAACAAAAAGAAGTAAAAACAACACAACTCTCCTGGTAAAAACAACAAGTCTAAAATCAATTGTGAGTCGGCCATAGGACAACACCTAATTGCACATCCAGAATTCGACAAAACATGTACAGACGACAATTTTTGGATCATTGGGCAAGCAAGACCGTCTTTCCATTTCGGTGTTTTGGAATCTGTTTACATCAAGACTCAAAAACCCAGTCTTGTGTAGGCAAAAAGAGTTCATTTTCTCACTGGGACTCTTCAAGTAAACAATGGTTAATAGGTGCTACTTGCCCACTCTTGGGGCCAATTAGACGCATCCTATCACATGCAACCGCATCTGGATATATATTTCGGTTAACCTTTGCGGTCTCTATCCGACGTTGCATACTGTGACGAGTGTCGGGCGAAAAAAGCTTTTAAGTATGTCAAAAGAATGTTGCCGCTTTTTCGTGGACTATTTATGTAACGAAAACTTTGTACAGTTGTTAATTTTAAATTTCACATAAACTAAGATAAAACATAGTAATTCAACATGCTAAGTAACAATATGAAATTGAAGTAAAACACAAACCTTGCTTGTTTCTGGTAAAATCAAGATATATCTTGGTTCAAAATGAGTATTTTTAAACACCATCACGCCCTAGAAATAAATATTAATATTTTCTTAGTTCTAAGCACTACTTTTGCTTTCTATAATAACTCTAATATATTGTTACAACACAGAAATATCAGGAAACTAAGTAGTAGGTCACCTCTAGTTCCATGTGAAGGACACATGCTAGGCCCTCTTTTGCTATTGCCTCGATTGTGTCTCTACTAACTCCATACTGAGAACTATATAGCTGGCAAGTTTGAATGAATTTTCCCTGGAAAAGAAAGCAACACGAAATATGAGAGTTTATTAGAAAGCAATAATTCTCATTATTTCTTTATGGTGTACTGAAATTATCTGCATTCATCCAAATCCAATTGAAATTCTTTCACAGTTCGTTTATTGCAACGAAATAGCTACTGCAAATAATTTACACCCATTAATTAACAAACTTACATCAGAATTAAGTAATACTAACAAGGTCGCTGCAATAAAAAATCCCACGCTATAATGTTCATAATTTTGAGCAATAATGCTACATATGTACCTCTATATATATATATATATATATATATATATATATATATATATATATATATATATATATATATATATATATATATATATATATATATATATATATATATATATATATATATATATATATATATATATATATATATATATATATATTTATATATATATATATATACATATATATATATATATATACATATACATATATATACATATATGTATATAAGTTACTTATAGGTAGCTGAGGTAAGATATTAATCAATGTATTTATCAGTGTGCTGTAGATCAAGGAAGAAAGACTCAAAGATTCAAGACAGATATTACATTAAACATCATAATTAAAAAAGGATATTGAAATTTATCTATTTAAAAACTCACAGCTGAAGCCTCTCTTTCAAAATCTTCTTTAGTGACAAAATAATAGTCAACTCCATCAACTTCACTTTCACGTGGAACTTTTTCATTTTCTCTGAGACCACGAGTCGTAAAAGACACACTGGAAAATCAAAGCAATTATAAGAAGTCAAAATTTTTAGGGAAACATTAGCACACAACTCAATTCAACTTTGCCCTGGTTTTCATTTCATTCAATAATTGGAACAACATAAATAACTCATTTGAAAAAGAATTTATTACAAGCATTTCCCCAAACAAACCCAAAGTTTAAATATTACATATAATTCTTTTTATCAATACTATACAATTCTTTTAAGTTGGCTATTGCTAGAAAGCTCAAAAGCTGAACTATTTCAAGTGTAATTTGTAAAAAGTAAATAAATGGATAAGTAGAGTATATTACATCGATGTAAAATGAAACTGCAAATACCAAAATTCCCTATTTACACATCATATAAGGATAAATCTCTACAGCTCAATTACAATTCCATAGCTTTAGACGATAGTGTCAATTCCACTATCAAATAGCAGCATCGAAATAACTACATAAAGGACAAAATAATACAAAAATCTTACAGAAACCTTGAGTATTAACTGCAATTACCTTGAAGATTACTGTAATTACACCATAAATTACTGCATTTGTATTTAAATTACAAATTACTGTGTTTAAGTTAAAATATTGCTGTAACTAAACTATAAAGATTACATGTTGCTTATATTACAAATTAATGCAGTCAAACAACAGATTACTTAACTTATAAACATTACAGTAATTAAATTAAAAATTGCTTTATTGAGATCACAAATTACTTTAATTAAGCTACAAATTACTGCATTTAAATTGCAGTATTTAAATCAAAACCACTATGTCTTCAAATTTCAATTTACTGTAAGTAAAATTACAAACCCTGATATTTTAAGTAGAAGCAGCTTAAATTTCAATTTACTGTAAGTAAAATTACAAACCCTGATATTTTAAGTAGAAGCTGCTTAAATTTCAATTTACTGTAAGTAAAATTACAAACCCTGATATTTTAAGTAGAAGCTGCTTAAATTTCAATTTACTGTAAGTAAAATTACAAACCCTGATATTTTAAGTAGAAGCAGCTTAAAATTCAATTTACTGTAGTTAAATAACAAATTACTATATGCAAAAATTTAAAATCAATTTGCAAATAAATAAATAAAGGAAACAAATAAACAAAGGAATTCTTTTAGTTACCCATGGTTATCCTTAGGAGATTCACAAAATCTTCCCCTTCACTTCACAAATTATCCTACTTGTTACCTTAATCAACTTTACCTTCTTGATCAAGATCACAACTTTGAAAATGCATTTAAAAAGCAATTGGAAAGGGAGTAAATTACTTTTCAAAATCAATAGCACCATAATTTCTTAATTTTTCGAATAATTAACTTGTAACTTACTTAGATTAATATATATAGCTAGTACTAAGTAGTTTATTTAAGTTACTTTTCAAAAGTATTATGTTTAGGTTTGTATTACATTAGAAATTTTGTAACATCAAGGAGAATGTAGAAATATCCAAATAAATGAATTTAGGCAGAAAATGATATCAAAAAGTATAGTAGTTTCCACTTCAACAACTTAAGAAATCATAATGAAAGAAATATTCGTGAAAGAAAGAAAAAATGATAGAACGTCTTACCCATGGCCAAAGAAATTTGAAAATTCTTGGCAGAGTCTGTTAATAAGAAGTCTTTTGCAGGATCCAGATGGACCAGTCAAAATGAGCATAGGGTATGGAGTCTCAGTACTGGAAAGCGTACTAGAAAGACAACAACGCCAAATAATACAGAGGGATGTTGAGGAACAAAGTGCCTATTTGACTTGCTATTGGCTAATACAGTAAGGAGAATTTAGATGTGATCACAGCTCTTAACCAATCAAAGATTTGGAACCTATACTGCTTGACAGATGCTTTGGTGTAGGGGTATCTCCTTTGAAAATACCTGATTGTGGTAAGTGTTTTTTGTTTTTTAGCTTAATTCTTTTCTTTTACTAAAATTGTATTGTATAACTATTTCAAGCGGTTGTCTTAGATGGAACTCACTGAATTTGCTTATGTAGTAATATTGCTTTTGTGATTTAAAAGCAAAGAACAAGGTGATTTAGGGTGGAAACTTGCTCTGTGTTTTGATAAAAAAGCCTTGAAATGACTTATCTATAAATATTCCGTACTTAACTACTAAAAAAGAGAACAGAAATTCACTCTGGGTCCCAGCTTGTCCTAGGTAGACTTACCTCTGCTTTGAATGTGAAACTACTAAATGGATTCCATTCTTAACGTAGATTGTTAAATTCACGTATCAAATCACAACTTTTACTTTATCATTTGACCTTACCTATTGAGTAACTTGACTGGTTGCTGATAGGACTTGAGCAAATTGGTCATGTGATTTCTTGCGGCAATTATTTCTCTATTCGGCTGATACAAATTTTGTGAGGCCACCTAAGTAGGCAATAGGGCAAATGATTATGTTTCAATTGAAAGAAGAATCGTACAGTCAGGTGACTCAACAGTAATTACATCAACAATAGTCTCAAGGAGGTATATAACAATACAGCTCTCTCTCTCTCTCACCCTTTCTGATCATTCAAACTCTTGGTACTCTCAGAAAAGACGGAAAACTACATCTCCTTGGCTTCATTTAATTGAAAAGCCACATCTCATAGAATTATTTTCTCATCAAAAAAGAAATTGAATTAAAACAATTTTTCACTCACCTTTTCTTCAGGTGAAACAATATCGTTATCAAGTTCTATGAGCGAAGGGATTCGAAGTAGGATGGACAGTCTATAATCAGGAAGGTTCTAGAAACCAAATAAGCAATTCAAGAAATGAGCTGCGTTCGAAAAACAAACCAGACGATAAACCAAATAATTCTACACTAATTATAAAGTAATTCAATATTAAGATTGAAGAAGGAAAAGTTTGAAATATATCTCTTACGAACTAATGAAACCTTTGGAACAAGCCTTAGTAGGAGAAGGAAGAACATTCAAATGAAGAATTTTAAAAGCACCAATTATACAATGAAATTTCTAGTCTAATTGAAAAAAAAGTAAAGGAAGTTGCAGCTTATACTGAATTAAAATTGAAAGTATAACAAGGCTAAACTCAATAATGCATTTTAGTTAAATTTGTCAAAGTGTTTACCTGGATGGGATTGAGTGATAAATCTAACACACGTAGCAACGGAAGGTCTCGAATGTACCGAACTTCTGATAAATCAATGAGCTGAAACAGGCATTGAATCAATTAATAGTGATTGCTCAAATAATTACTCAGCAGGAAGGATCAGGAAACTCTAATACAGTCTTGAACTCAAAATTGATGTCTAATGAGCCATCAGCTGAAGCAATTCAACAATACGTTGACGATTTGACAAATATTTAATGAACATTTTGGTTGATCAGCATTTTGTTGTGTAAATCATACGAGATACATAACAAAAAACTAACTGATTAAATGGTTATCAAAAAAATTGTAGCTGAAAGATAACTGTCAACAAATGTTATAGCCAAATAATTAGGAAATAATTTCTGGTTGATCAAATATTTCATTATACAATTCATTGTATCATATTATATTTCATTATACAATTCATTGTATAATATTATATTTCATTATACAATTCGTGAATCATGAAAATTTATAATCATATAGCAAATACATAACAGCCTGAGATTGGTCAATCTATCGAATTACAAATATATCCATGTTATATTGACAAGTTAGTCATTGCAATCAACGTCAACAAGGGAAAATTAAAAACAAGGTTTTTTTGGTCTTCCATTCCGATCATGGGCAACTGAGAAGCAAGAACACTCCTATACAAAATATGTTTGATCGAAAGTGCCCTTTAGAGAGAAAATGTTGATCGTTCTCCATCTAAAATGTTGGTTGGGGCTATCAGTCTCTCTTCTCAAAGCTAGTGTATCTTTGTTAATGCCACCACATTGCTGGACTAGCTGGTAGCAAGCATCCCACAATAGATTTGAAAAAGGAAGCAGACAAAACCAGTTCATGCTGTGGATGAGCAAAAATCAAGGTCTTTTCTCTACAAGAGACCTTCTACTAAGCATATTTTTTCAAAATAAAGAATCCAAGATCGAAGACCAAGTAAATCTTGTTGATTTTACGCTTCCTTAAATCCTGTTGCTCGTAGTGAATGAGTTATCATAATGAAGAGGGTCTGAAAAGTGGTTCCAGCAAAAAGCAACCTGATTAATGCACTTGCTTATATGATCTAGCAGCAGTTACGTAAAATAGAAAGCTATCAACTAATCGACAACTTAACCATTCGATCAACAACCCATCAATGAATCAGACGATCATTCGATAAGCTGAGTTAGCTTTTCACCTCATTGTTACTAAGCTTGAGGGTATGCAGTAGATCGTGAGATTGTATGCCTCTAAGACTACGAATGGAATTGTATGACAAATCGAAGATCTGGAAAACAAAAATGAAAAACGATAGAGAGATAAAGCAAAAATGATGTTAATATCAATCATCAATTTACTGAACATGAAGAGTAACACAAATTAAGAAATTAATGTTTAATGCAATTATTTATCCATGTATCAGAAAAGGTATGATGAGGAAAAGATGCTCAAATCTTCCTCATCTTCCTTTCCCTTAATTCTATATCTCCATCTCTCATGCTATCTTCCCTTCTTTCTATCTCCCTGCACTTTTTACAGAATCCATTACAATGAAACCACACTTCTTTACTTCTCTTCTCCTTATCTTTCTATTGCTCCAAACCACATCCAGTTGACTCTTTAACTTTATCATCTATTCTAACCGATACCTACAACTAGTTTTCATTTCCTTCAGCCATCTCTAGATTCGTAACGAAGTCATAATACAACAGTTCTACTACTAACACTCACTTGCAAATCCTTCAATGTGCCAATATTTTCAACTCTCCGTATTTTGTTATTACTCTGTTTTGGAGAAAAAAGATTTTGATTCATCCAACAGTTTCTTCAATTTTGAGAATGAAAGGAGCAGAGCAGAAAGGGTTTGAAAGAGAAAAGCAAATGAACGATATTAAATGTGGAGTAAATAGAAAAATGTGAAAGCCATTATGTTTGCTTTGGAAGGGGTATGAAGAAAGATTGGAAGTCTTATTTCCAAAAAAACTTAAAGAAAAAACTTAATATGAATCAATACTTACTAAATCTAAGTATGTCAATGGAAGCTTCTCCAGTCCAGAAAGTTTTTCAAGTAAATTATTTGCAATGCTTAACACTTTGAGTCTTCTGCAGCCTTGCAGTCCAAAAATCTCTGTGATAGAGTTATCTAAATAGCATCATTAGTAAAGGAACCATGAATCAAAATGGCAACTGGTTGAAAAAGCCGCTTTCCATGAAACTGACTAATTAATAACTGATTGACTGATTGAGCAATTGAATGAATGACTGATTGATTGATTGATTGATTAAATAGTGCAATAAGGGATACATGTCACTCTTATTGACTTAGTAAATAGCAACTGTTCTGTTTAAATAAGAGATTAATTAAATAGCAGATTTCTTGATTGATCAAAAAACTAAGTGGAATTCTATTTGTTCAGAAAAAGTACATGATCAAGGTTTTGTTGAGTTAGTGTACTTTGTCTTGCCATAAATCATGTTATATACTGTAGATACTCTCTTCACATGAAAGTTCAAATATACTGAGCTGGAATTAGCATTATGAACAGCAAGTAAGAAATGGTAAAATGAACATGATTTTTCAACAATCAGCTAATACTTGCAAAATTTTTAGCGATAAATGCATTTGAGTAAATATCAGTTGATATTTGCTTCATATGTGGGATATAAGTTTTATCAGGTGAAGCTACATTAAATTTAAATGATCATTCTGCACATTGATAAACAGAAATGAAACATTTCTCTGAAGGAAAGGATACAATCTAAAATCAACTTGTTCAAACTCTTGTGGTCACTCAAATCTGACATTGCTTCAATTTTGTTGTGAGATAAATTGACTTCCTAGAGTGAAAAAAATGGGGGATAGACATTTATTGTGCCGGCCAGTGATAAGAGAAATCAGGGAATTGTTAGGAAACTCTATTATTGCCATAAACATCAGGGAAGAATCATGAAATGTAATGAAAGTGTGGAAAAATCAGGGAACTTTACAGATTGCAATCATTTATCAGCCTATTTTGTTTGCAAGGGAGGGGAGTTTTTACAAGATTTGCACAGCTCAACAGTGACAATGTCAAGGAAGTTTGCAAATTTCTGTTAGGAAAACCAGAAAAATGTCAGGAAATTTGGCAGACAGAAACTGCCAGTAACAATGCTCTGAGGTCAATAAGTATATATTGAATGTGCAAAAAAGATGACTATTACATTAGATGAAAAGCAAATAGCAGCCAATAAACATGACCTTTAAGGGAAGGAGTTGCAATAAGCAACATGGCTTGCAATGATAAAAGACAGTACATATATAATTGATTTTGAAGGCTCTATCAGGAAAAGGCTCACCCTGAGTCCTAGTGGTGCTTTGAAATTCAAAACATCCTTAAGGTTGTTGTGTGATGCATCCAGAGATATCAAAAATGCAAGACTTGATAAAGGTGAAAGATCTGCAAAATGAGAAAAAGTATTGATTTTCACTACGTATAGACCTTAGAAGGTGAGGAGGCATGGTGGTTAGAGTGCAAGACTCCTGTGTGGAAGGTTTATGGTTTGAGCCCAACTTGAGGCTTTGACTGAATACTCCCTCACTGTTCACCCAGCAGTGAATGGGTACCTAGTGGGAACACTGGGGAGATAAAGGTGGTGAGGAAAGGAACCGGCCACCCTACATCACATGCTGATGGCTCAGGTTAAGTGTCCTCTCTAACAGGCACTCCCCCTACATACAAAAAGTATACAGAACTACCTTTACTTTACTTTATAGATCTTAAAATAATGTAAGAATTTAAGTGAATATTTGATTTGACAAATGGCCACCATTGGGCAAAATTATTTAATATAATTTTGAGTAGACTGGATTGCCTACTTGAATTCTGCATGATATTCAATAAACTTGACAATATTCCATTACAGTGCTCCCACTTAAAAATTAGTTTAAATAATTACAAGCAATGTTTTCTACCTTCAATGTTGTTGTATGATATATCCAAAACTTGTAGGTGATCATAAGTTGATATACCAGCAATTGTCTCTAACTCTTTATTCTACACAATAATAAAGCAATTAATATAAAAAAACAGATGTCTGTATGAAAAATAGGAATTGCATCACATTGTAACTAACAAGAGGCTATCTCAGATACTTATGATGATAGATGATTGACTGAAGGAGTGTAAGTCTGTATTTCATAGTTTAATGCATGGATCTCCAAACTATGGCCCACAACCTTATCTGGCCTGTTTATCTACAGGAAAAATATTTTTATTCTTTTTATTTGGACCTCAAATGTGTAGTTAACTCCTACCTGACGTTTACTAGTTGATGAAGTTTTCAAGCTGAAAAGTTAGGAGATCCTTGGTTTAATGAAAGACATTCAAAATTAGTCAGCCATCTAAAAATAGTCAGCCATCTATGTGTTTCCTGTGAATAACAGCTAGCAACTTGTAATTGACAGTTCACTGCTATGTCTAGGTTGTCCATAATATTGGAAAGCACTGCATAAGCTTTGATAAGTCACGATGGTCAATGTAAAATTGATTAAATTACTACCTTTAGAGTCAATGACAGAAAAACTTGCATAGTACCATCAGCAGATCGACCTAGCTGAGACAATCCGTCTGCTACCATCAATGTGAATGGATCATTCTCCTTAGAAGATGAATGGGTGAACATGATAAATTGATAATGACATCATCGCATGAAAAAGTGCACGAGCATAGCCTTTGAGACTGCAAGATCTAGCAATAATCTATGTTCAAACATTCCACAAGTCATCAAAATAATTCATCAACTGTGTCTAATCTTGCACACTGAAAGCATCAGAAACTTCACAAAGCAAATCCTACTAGATATAATTGATTACTAGATGTAATTGAAATATCCGTAAAGCCATATTAAATGTCAACATACCGTTTAAATATATAAAAACAAGCTTTTGGCTACGCATGTAACAATGGATTACTTGGCCTAAATGGATTCAATTTCAATCAACAAATTTACCACATTTACTAACTTCGCTATCCTCAAAATCCGCGGTGGCATCTATATTCTCATCAACAGTCTTTTTCAAATCATTTTCACCTGGAGTTGTTGCTTCTTCTTTTTTATCATTTTCAACAACAACTCCACAATCTTGTGTTTGCTTTGCAGCTTCATCTACGCTAATATCGATGTCGTCCGCCATCTTGTTTAACTTGATTCCATGGTTACACTTACTTATGTATGTGCTCCTTCCCACTGACGGAAGGAGCAGGAGCACACAACATTACCGAATACGTGATGGGGGGGGGGGGTTAATGATTGATTTGGGCACTTTCTGAAATTTAGAAATTAGAGGGCATTAGATAAAATGGGAGCTAGGAAAAATTGAAGCCGTGTAATCGTTGATGAGCAACTTTAACACTAAGAAGTCAGAAGATGGAAGCAATAAACAATGTTGATTTTACTGAATAAACCTCAGTAGAAACTAAGGATGTCACGTGAAATCCTCGCAAACAATAACTCGTCGGGGGCTGGAACAACTTTAAAATCTAGCAATCTGGGGGGCTATTATTCAGCAGTCAAGAGTGGCATATACTTTGGAAAGGGTTACTTTTGTACACTGAGGTCTTTGCAGTTAATGATTTGCATCAACATCTTTGCAATCATCATCAGTTTGGCGAGTTCAGATCAGACCAGGTCGTGTTTGAATGCAGACTAAAACTTAGTCCCAGCTTCTATCATCCTTTCAGCATGATTACACGTATTTTTTATAAACGAAAGTTTGTAAGAAAATGACGCTCAAATGGCCAAAATCTTAAGAAATACAACGAGGCTCAAATCCAAAGTTTTAATGTTTTTATTGGCCAAAAATCAACATTTCGTCGTTATTGCATTCAAAATGTTAAAGATGGAATTCAAATTCAAGTATGTAATATTGCTAACAAAAGTGCAATCCATTTAATTAGTTTCTTTCAGTAAAAGTTAAGAAAAATTTAATAAAATCTCAGGCTCAATTTTGGGAACAGCTAAGAAAAGTAGGGCTCAGGAAAAATTGCAGTATTCTTATAAAGAAGCATGTAATAGGGTAGAGATTTCTTTTTAAAAGGCTAATTTGCAGATCAATGTTAAGGGGGGGAGGGAAAGCACGAGCTAAATGGGCTATCTATAAAATTTTCTGTTCTAATTTTTCAAATGATTATCAATTGCATAAGCATTCTATTATTTCCATTTCATTTAAACCACAACTACAATAAGCAAAAAGACAAAATTTACACATTTCAAAACGCAGTAGGGTTTTTTGCAGGAGAAATCTCCAAGAAGTCAAACTAATGGGAAGAGTCACCTTCGTTGTAGGAAAAATAATTGAAGTTAATGGCTGATACGTATATTTAGAGTGCAAACGTTTTGGTTTTCATTTACGTAGCATTTTGCAAATGAAATTTTAGCTTTGTTTTAAATAACACTTTAGAAGTAGAATTCCGAATCTCTAAAGGCGAGTCATTCCAGAGTTTTGTCCCTATATATCGAATGAATCTTAAGCGAAACTGTAGCGTGTTCTTCTTCTCTACCTATATGTCTCCACGAGTTGAATGTCTTGTTTCCTATGAATGAATTGAAGACTTTAATGTAAAGTAGTTATGAAAAAAGTGCTATGCTAGCGTATTTAACGATTCAAAGACAAATGCTAAAATTCGAAATGTAGATATATCCGAAAGTCGTGGAAGTTTTAGAGTTTGAAAATAGATATAGTGTGACATAGCAAAGTTTGATGTGAGGTTATCCTGACAGCTCTTCTGTAAATTAATAATTATGTCAATATACAAAGCACACGTTTGACCCCAAACAGTAATACCATATTGAAAGAACGACATAAATAATAAGTTGTATAGACAGATAAGAGTGTTAGTAGGGAGAAAGGGCCTAATTTTGTGAAGAACTCCACAAATTCTTGCGAGTTTCTTAGAGAGTTTACTTAAGTGATATTTCCAGTTAAGATAATTTACCGTAGATGTCTAAAAAATTGAAAAATTAATCTCATTGCTGATGATACAAACGTATATCATGAATCCAATACAGTAGCAACAGGCTTGTGAGGAGAATGAAATAATATGTAATTTTTTTTACTTATATTTATCGAACGTTTGTTGACATCTAGCCATTTATTGACATTCCTCAGCTCAGAGTTAGCTCTTTTAACAGCATTATCTACTGTATCGGATTCATGATATACGTTAGTATCATCAGCAAAGAGATAAATTTTCAATTTTTTAGACATCTACGGCGAATTGTTTTGGAAAAAGTAGAAATAGCAAGGGTTCTAGTATAGATCCCTGTGGGACACCACAAATGACCCTTAGTAGTTCAGAATGTGTACTTTCCACTGCAACAAGCAACAAAGTTCCAACAAATACTATCTTCATCATCTGTTTAGTTGCAAAGTCTCTCTTTACCATGGCCGTTGCATTTGACACCACGATTCCATCATTGCTTTTGCCACAGCATTTCGATCTTTGCAATCAATCAATCAATCAATCAATCAATCAATCAATCAATCAATCAATCACTTCCTCACTCACTCAAATCACTTACTCACTCACTCAATCAATCAATCACTCAATAAATCAATCAATCAATCGCAAAACTTAGCTAGCTATCTACTCTACAGAATAATGAGAAAAATAAATTCTAAACTAAGTGTAAATATCCAAAGAGTAACAAATATTCAAGTATTTGTTGACATCTCAGGTTTTAATAGAACTTCTGCGATAGTTGTGGATGAGTTGCGACCAGATATACTCATTTCAACTTCTGTAAATCAGTGAATTGATTGTGGGTTTTGAAGCTAATCTTGGAAACAATGTCAACAGAACACAATACAGGGAACAGGTATAGCAGCTGCATAAAGACTATAGAAAGGTTAAGTGCTTTGGGCATTTGTGATAAGTAGGACGTTCGAAAAGTGTAAAAGCCAAATTTGGTCAAAATAAGGACAAAATCTAAAGTTTTTGAAATACAGTCAAAAATGTTAAATACGATCAAAAAAGTCAAAAACAGAGTGCAATGCACGTGTAACTATTTCCATATAGTGTTAAACCATGCAAGTTTACATTTACGGGGCAGCTAATCGCTTCTCAATAGTCTATATATTGTGATCTGACTGCTATCTACTCATGCTACTGAGATCTGCAATATATTTGCCAAATATTTGCAGGAGAATATTTTCTCCAACAGTTTTACCAAATCATTTTCTACAAATGGTGGAGAAAATATTCTCCTGCAAATATTCAAAAGCATACCTTGAGGGAAGTTCTGTTCAACTCCAAACCTATATTTTTAGATGCTACAAATGAATGACGTTTAAGAGATCCTAAGCGTAGGAATGATGTCAACGCCAACCCATCTGCTACTGAAAAACTGTTAGAGAACTACAGAATTCATTGCAACAAAGAAGTTTGCTTCTCAACAAAATCACTTGAAAAGAAGCGGTGGGAGAACAAAATTCCTGAAAAAGTATCATATGTTTCTATGTTGAAGTCATGAAGGGCCTTAAAAGTCAAAATTAGGTCAAAATTTCAAACTTTGAGGTCATTGATTTTGAAAAATAAAGTCAAAATCTGACGACTGTAAAAAGTATATTACTGGTTTTCTTGGTATGCTGTGTTGAATGTCTGATATTTTGAATTTTGATAAAACAACCAAAGACTACATCATTACAAAATAACTAACATTGCAATTAGAGCGTCATACTGTATCCTTTGCAGATATAACAAAATATGTTCAAATCCTAAAGTTATGGCATTTTAATGCACACACACACTCCCTCTCTTTTTTCCTTACAAACCAAGTAGCCAGTGTACACTACTTTATATTTAGGAAGATCTGCACTTGAATTTAGTGATTGTATTTGTTACATGATGGTTCAATCAAATTCGGCACTTTCAGGTGCCAAATAAGAGTCTGTTTTGCAGTTCAAATAGCTACATAATTGTGAGAGCTGATGGGTCCCTTTGATTAACTTGGTAACTGGTTTTGGTTTAATAACTTTGCCTATCATGTAAATTTGTGCAAGAAAGTTACTCAAAAGGCAGCCACTCTGCAAGAGAGTTGGCGACAGTATTTTCTGTGACCCTTTCTTTGTTTAGTAACAATAGTTAGTAAATCTTATCAAAACGCCCCTCCCCCAACAGAATGACTCGGGTGTCTCGGGTCTCGGGACATCACAGGGTGGATGATCTTGTAAATAAATTTAGCTTGTTTGCTTTTTACTTTCAATGATTTTATGTAAAACAGTTGCATTGTAGTATTGTTGTGTCATAAATATTCTGCATTTTTGCATTTACTTTTGGGCTGTTTTTGAGTCTTGTCCTTATCACAAATCTTCCAATTTTGAAAGAATTGATTGAATAACTACCTCGGTTCCATTTCTTATACACTTCGTTTGTTCAATCATACCAGACCAGATTTTTTCAAATACACTACAGTCCTTCCAAATGCTTTGTTGCCAAGCGAGTGCAAATAGAGCCCAAAAAACTTTTGGGTTTGAATTTACAACTATAAACTAGCAGAACAATAGCCTGTATGAGCTGTAGGGTTGACGATACCTAGAACTAAGAATTGCCATTCCTTCAATGGGTGCATTTCTTCTTGCTCCCTGTTTTATTCGCATATAGATATCGGGTTATATTTGTTGACAGTAGAAAAAATAACAAAATGGTGCCTAGCAAGAAAAATGTTGCAAAGATTGAAGTCTCTATTGCTATGCTCCTGTCTCCACTGTCATATAAAATTCTTTGACATTGTTTCTAGAAGTTTTAATGTCCTTTTGTAAATAACAATTACTTTCTTCTATAGGTGCATCATCTTGGTAAATGATTATTTTCCAAGTTTCCTGTCTGCTTAAGAATAAGATGGAGACATGAAATAAAGATTGTGGGAAAATGGCACAACAGCACAGGTATTATGTGAAGCCTACTATGTTGACTCTTGTTTTCATTTCTCTAAAGATTATTGTTGACAACAAAAGAAATTTTCTAGAACCAGCAAGGATTAACAAAAAGCATTACTTTGCTTTGAATATATATATAAAAACTGCAATGCATCGAAGCTGGGCATTAAAGATTTTGATATAGAGTAAACATGTCATGGAGAGGGGGGATTTTTACATCGGACAATGAAACGCCAGGTATTGAGTCATGTGACTAAGCTTATTTTCATGTCTTTGGTTTAAAAATAAATCAGCCATTACTCTATATTGACCAATAACAGTGGAAATAAAGGACGGATGATAAAGGTTCCCGTGGCGATGAAAGCCCATCAAATGAAGGTTTTACAAGGAAGAACATTTCAAAAATATTTTTATGATGGAGAAAAGGTCGCATTGAACAAAAACCACATGAATTGATAGCCGGAGATGATCGCGTTACGATTTGTCAAAAACAAGTTTAAAACGTAAGCAGTCTTATTAGAAAGCATAGTCTGTGCCGTGCCGAGGGACTTTTTAATGGGGTTGCAGCACAAAATATTTACAAACAGGATTGATGGGAAATTTCTAAGCATAGCATAGACTGTTCAGGATTACCAAGAAACCAGATGAGTCAATAGACAGCCAACGGCTTCTGTAAAAGGTGGAAATTTAATACCCCCATACTCCTATACTCCAATTTCAGCATGCCTCTGACGACAGCACTATCTTTATTCCCATCATCAATCTTAAGTCTATAGCCCAAGATCAGTATAATCTGTTCGATTTTTTGTTCTCATTTATTATAGTGCTCCTTTTTCATTTTCCAATGCAAAATCGTTTACAGCAAAGTCTCATTACTGCTTTGCACTTTAATAACATGAGCGTGTGTCAGATTATAGAACATTCTAGAACAAAACACCATTTCAGATAGTTTCCTTAGACAGATTCATGCGCATGCGCTTCCATTTATTTCCTATTTGAATGCACCTTTATACAAGTCTTTCATTTTCATTCGTGCTATAATGCAAGTAGTGAATAAACTCACAGCAACAACTGTCCATGACTAATCTTTGGACAACGTATAAAGCTAACACTCTGTCTTGTCTCTTATCTCATATGAGTTCTTGTATAGCCCCAGGACACGGGGCATTTTTGCATACCCTCTTAAGACGTATCTTCATTTATAGATACGTGAACTGCAAACAGTTTTGACAGAAAGGCAAAGAACATCTTCAGTAATTTGAAACAATAATGATAGTCTCACAGAAGGAATGTTTGAGAGAAAGGAACTGCCTCCAGCAGAACGGAAAGCTTTATTGGTTACTTTTTATGCCAACATGGAGCACTTCTGACTACCAAAAACATGTCTACAAGAGTGTCCAAATACCAGAAGGATGTCAACAAGAATGCCAGTATGGATAAACACGCAGTAAGTAAATAAATATTCCAGTTCTTGTACTATAACTTTTCATCGAATGCAATTTTGGATAAAAGCTTTAAAACGAAGAAAATAGCCAGGGCTTAATGTTATTGACTGTACATCAAGCTTCATCTAGAAAATACACATTTGACTTTACTTTAACTTCACCAGACTCTATGCCGCTTTTTGCAATTGATTTCAACATGTTGTGGAGTTTTGAAGAGATTTAATAGCATTTGACATTTATGCAGCTACTAAAGATTTTTAGTATTTAAGGGCATATCTTTCCCAAACGAATAGCAAAAGAAAGCATGTCTAGATCTAAGAAATTGATAAAATAACATCTTCCAAATAAGGGAAACATCCAAATAAGGCATGAAGGCCATGACGCAGTTTTAAACACGCTATTAGTTTGCAGCGAAAAGAGGCGTTAAAATGGGGAATCAGTCCTCGAAGCATAGTAAGTCTATGAATAATTAATCATTTAGTCTCTTTAAAAGGTACGACTGAGATTTAGGCTTACAGCGATGCCTTTTCAACATAAATATCATGACTGCAAAGAAGGCGAAGTATTTTACAGAAACGCTGAGATATCTTGTATCATTCAAACAATCTGTACATCAATCTATTAGCGAGTGCATCACTGTTTAAGAGTGCAATAAAAATAGTTAGCTACTGATTATAATACAGAAGCACCTTTAGCAAAAGATAATTGAAGCTGCTGTTGGACACGGTTCTTGACATAGTGCTAAACATGGTGGAAGGCCTAAAATTTTTGCAACTTTCTCGGCAAAATCTTTCAATTACCGGTCAATAATTGGCAAACCAAAGGTGCTTTAATAATCTGTTTGGTAAATTAATCATTCATTAGTTTTTTCATCTTTGCACAGACGTATTTAAGCAAGGCTCATATCAATGTAATGAACATCAACACAATGTTCAGGCCAGGTACGTAGCTGTAGGGTAGGAGGGGCAGTGCCATAAAAAGATGAAAATTGATGAGCCCTTGCAGGATTACTGGCGTAATTCCCTGTTGGCCGTTTCTTTACTGCATATACTCCTTGTCCCCAAGGTGATAGTAAATGTGATGTTTCTCCAAGCCATTATTTCCAGCTGTGATGTATTAAGACTCAAGCTCCGCCAAAGATTCAAAATTCTATTTCTGTTTTCCTCAAATGAAAGCAGAGAACAAGCTTTTTGTTATCCACTCTAGCACATATAATCCATGTCAAATCTCTTCTCTTAGAAGCTTCATGTCTTCTAATGTAGTATCCTCAAAATGAAATACTGCAAATTATCAAAGTTTATGCATCACCATTGTCTTTAGAAGACAGAAAATAATATTGAATAGCTTATGTTAGTAACTTTGATGATTTTATACATTTCTTTGGCAATTCTTTTCAGTACAGTTATCATGTTCACTTATTGTTAAAGAATTAGAATTATGAACGGTTGGATAAGTCATGAAGAACTTTTGAAGTAATTGAGACTGGTTAAATGTAACTAACATCAAATACTAAAACTTTTAGAGCTAAATGCAAGCTAAATATATTACTGAGGTTAAAGCAACGTCAAAGATTTCATACTTTTACTTCTGTCTTTCACGAAAGTCCTATGTACATAATTTAGGTGATTTTCTCTGCAGCAAACTAACTAGTACATTTCATTGTTACATCATGCTTTGCCAGTTCATGTCCAAGGAACAAATGACAAGTTGTGCAAATTTTATACGATTTTACATATTTCTGTAAGGAAAATGAGGTTTGAAAATTGGCTGACTAAAAAAGCTCCATAAATGAAACTTCAAAGATAAAAGAAATTATTAAATTATTTTACCAAATATGCATTCAGATGTTTCAAATTCTTGTTTCTACAAGATTCCAAGGCATGAACAAATGGCATGATAAAGGAGTTTCTCACTTGGTATCATAGAATATACTTGCAAAATTTTGATTTCCTAGCATCTTTTGCTATACTTCTAGAGTTTAAAGGGAGTAAAGACAGGAAGGCTTATGGAAGAGAAATCAACATAGCATTACCTGCCTTAAAGCCCGTCAACCACCTCCCATATGCTGGGTTGCCAGAGAACAGACAACTAAAAGAAACGGTAATAAGAGTCCTTATGACAAAATTGCTAATTATTTTGCATCTTGTATTATTGATCTTCATATTTATCTCATCTATGGATCATGCTTATATTCAAAGTTATTCAAATTTGTAGCAATTTTTGCACAATATATAAATATTTTTAGATTGTCAGGAGATAACTTCTATCACCACCACGTCAAATGCTTCAATCCAGAAAAACATAATTATCACTTCTCAACTTCAGCTATCAAAAATTATATTTATAGCTAATTGAGCAAATAGAATCGATGATAACTTGAAATAGAAAGGGGTCTGGATAGTACATTGCAAGTATTGGAATGGCTTTATTGGAACCAGAAGTGCTAATAAAGTTTTTACAAAGAGCTTGATTTCCAAGTCTTAATGATGTGGCAGCTATTTATTCTCTCAAGACGGATTGAGAAGTAGAACTGCAAACTGCTATCTTTCAAAACGAGAGCAAGTTACAAATATTGCTGTCTGTAATACCAATGCTATATAATATTATTCGTCATAAATGAATTAACAAATACAGAAATAAGAAATGCAAAAACTTTGGAACTCTATAAATCTGTGAGAAATCTCATGGTTGTCACGAATTGCTGAGGTTTTCTTAGATCAATGCAGAGCAGAAGTGAAGGAAAGGATGAAATGCTACTCAAAAATCATAAAACAGTTTATAAGCAGTTTAAATAACTCCAGAGTGTCAACGAACCATCATTTTACCTGATGCTTTTGCTTTAAACTACTGTTACGTTTTCAGCTTATTTGCATACTCTTGATTACTTATTTTTGTAAATTTTATAGTTGTTTTTAAAGAGAAGTATGGAAAACAGTCCTTGCATTGATTTGGTAGTTTACCCTGCGCAAATAAATGAAATTAGAAAGAAATAAAACGAAAGAAATATGAAGCACTTTTGCAGATTAGGTACTATGCATGAATAAACTCCCTGTCATATAAGAAAAACTTTATAGGAAATGAAGCTCAAAAGAATAAAATCGTAAGAAAGTTTCAAAAAATTAATAGGCTCAAGTTCCAAAATTCTGTATTTTTGCTTAATAAAACTCAATACACGTTTGTTTTATAAGAAAAAAGTTTATAAGAAAATGAGGCTCAAATCGTCAAAATCTTAAGAAAATCGTAAGAAAATCACGAGGCTCCATTTCCAAAATTAAGTGTTTTTATAGGCCAAAAACCAGTATTTCGTAGATATTGCATTCAAAATGTTAAAGATGGAATTTAAATTCAAGTGTACAATATTATTTACGAAAGTGTAAACCACTCTAGCCAGTTTATTTCAGTAAAAGCTAAGAAAAAATTAAGGAAATCTCAGGTGCTATTTCGGGAAAAGTTAAGAAAATTGAGGCTCAGGCAAAATAACGATTTTCTTATAAAAAAAACGTGTATCACCTCTTCTTTGTAATCTTTTTGTAATAGCAAAGATCAAATTTCCTTTTTGGACTAAATTGTAAGCCAATTTTGGTAAATTGATGCTAGAAAAATTAAGAAAATGATAAGAAAATCTCATTTTAATTTCCAGGATAATTTGAGAAATTTAAGGCTCAAGTAATAGGAACGTTTAATTGTAAAAAGATATTTATTGAAACAAGGAAATCATATTTAGCAGAAACCAACCTTGAGTAATAAAATGATTTCTTTGAATTGCAAACCTCAAGTAATCAACACGTGACTTGATATTGACAGAATGGTCCAACCGAGAGTGTCGATAGAAAAGCATGGAACGAGAGCCCACTAAAAGGTAACATAACATTATATTTGAACAGCTTTAATATATAGCTTTATTACATAATATTTTGTTGCAGAAGCACTATCATTGAAGAGCCAACGGAAGAGAGCCTAAGTCATAACGAGTAGGGAAATCTGCAAGGAGATGCTGGGATAGCTATTTAAGAAAAAATATGTAGCACCTTACATGAAAATATGATGAAAGAAGATCAGAGGAAGCAATTTCTTATGTAAAGTTGTAAAATATCTTCAAATTTTAAAGTTTAAAGTATCAAAAAGATATAAAAAAATGTGACATTTATTAATGCGACATCTTGATTAACAGGATACAAAGCATTTGATGAAGACACTAGATGCATCGCACTGCCCCGGTTGAAACCACCAATTTACCTTCATTATGCTGGGTTACCACAAGAATAAAAAGCTCAAAGAAAATATGAATAGGAAGGTTAATGACTAGAAATTAATTTTTTGATTGATCTTTTGAATGATTTAGAACCATGTCCTTTCATGCTTGTTTAGAATTAAACAAAAAAATTGCAACACACATTGCATTCCAGAAGAGAGCAAGTTTTAACCTTCCATCTGTCATCTTTTGTTGACTTTAACAGCTTGGAATACATGCAATAGGTGAATATTATGCATGAAGTTAATAGTCAGTGTATCACCAACATATATTTTCTTGCAAAGAGATCTTCTTCATGCATTTCAAGGGATCATTTAGATACAATTTTTCATCCTTTAATCGACGTCAAATTATATAATGATGATTGATGTATTATAATTCAAATTTACCCTAATAATACAATAAAACACCACTATGATTAACTGAAACACAACAGGATATTTAAAGAAGATAAATATAGCACATAAAAGAAAAAAATAGCGCGCAGAATTCTTAAGGAGGAACCTCCTAAGTAGATAAACTAATAAGGAGGCCCCACTAACGAGAAGGAGGCCCCATATAGCTGGGTATCTGCATAAATTTCAGGTCCTAATTAACAATCATTACAAGTTAGCTGTAGAAGGAATCATTTCTGTCAATGAAATTATTACAAAATTTGCTTATTCTACCAATTTTCTAGAAAAAAGAAGGCACTTGTGTGGCTCTCCTCTGTTCTCTCATTCCATTTAAGGCAAGCCCTAGATAATTAAGGCCCATGGAAATTGTGGCTGTAAAAATAGCGCCAGAAAAATTGGATGGATGGGGAAACCTTTATTGTAGGAATTCATTGTGGAAATTCAATTGAAACCCATTCATTGTCAATAAGAGCCAATATGCTTGCATATATCAAAATTACTAGACTTGGCTCATTAATTTGTTAGTTAAAAGAGGCACGGATTCATGTATAAAAAAAATTTCAAACTACTTATTAAAAGTATTGAAGTCAATTCAATCTGAAGTTATGCAATTTGACAAAGCTGAAGCTACAATATTTCTCTGGATTTGATTAAATTATGGGTCTGATAAAATATCAGTCTTTTAGAAAGACTACAAAATGCTCAGAAATCGCAGGCTAATTATGAACTTCAGTAGAAAAGGCACAATGAAAAACATTATCAAAAGTCAGAACCATAGAGAATTGTAAGGACAGTCAGTTGATTTTTATTTGATGCTTCTGAAAGTCATATTGATGTAAACAAGTCAGAATTAAGACGCTTTATTAAGACATAAAACCATAATTAAATGTAGCTGAATTGATAAAGAATACAACGTTTCGATACAACAACAATAGAAACAGAAAGCACTGCATTTCAAAGTGACTACAAATATTACAGATTTCTCTTTCAGAGCTTCTGACTCAAAGTTTAGCAAGATTTTTCTATTCAGCTAATTGAAAATTGCTTTTCTTTCTCTTCACAGGAAATTATGACATGGTCATTCTGGAATTGAGACATGACCACATTTGAAGATCCATTTGTGACATAATTGGAAAAAGTTATTAATATATGTAAATAGATACATACATATATATATATATATACATATATATATATACATACATACATATATATATATATATATATATATATATATATATATATATGTATGTATGTATGTATATATATATATCATCAAAGCATAGATTATGAATAAGTACTAATTTAGAAGTAGAAGAATTTAATCAAAACATCACCGGAGGAGCAAGGAAACTTTGTCTTCCAATTCCATGCTTAGTGAAATGCGAATTGCATCACTAATATTATTGCCAACCAATAGAATATTAGTGCTATATGATGACATGAAATGATAATACTGTCCTTTACTGGGCCATTTATCCAAATTGGCAATGCCATTTCAGGAAATTCATGATAGCGAAGAGAAGCCATGATATTGCAAATTCATACATATTTTAATGAAATCAACAGAGTAGGAAGGAAATTTCGCTGTTCACTTCTAGTTGGATGTAGCATATGTTCCATCCATTGCAAATTTCATTTTAAGCACTGTATTGCCGTTTATTGTCATTTCGTTCGACTGGCTTCTATCAGCCTAGCACCTCCATTACAAATGCACGCTCCGAGTCCTGTTATTTGCAGTATATATCGTGGTTCCATGCTCTTGCATGTGGGTACACAGCAAGCTGCAGAAGTCGTAATGTCTAGGTTAGCGAAATTCAAAGAGAGTGGCCATTATTCCACAAATTCCCCAGGTCTTTTAGCATTCTGCAACTTCACCTCCGTAGCATTTGGCCTAGTCGTAAACAACTTGAAGATAACCCTTTGAAGGAAAACCTTTTGAAATCCATTTTGAAAGGCCTTTTATGACCCTATTGAAATCCCTTTTGAAAAGGTGTGACTCCATTCAGTAACAACTGTACGAACACTTTGATTTTTCCTGCAGCCCAAGCTCATCCAACTCTTGCAAAGTTTGCATATATTGTGTAGGCTAATTAGTTACATACCCTCTATTTTTCTCCCATTTTTCCGCTAAAGGTTCTTAGAGCTACCTCCAATTTT
>OLMO02000003.1:11125020-11138995 GCA_900291935.2 Cassiopea xamachana | reverse complement strand
AAAATTGGAGGTAGCTCTAAGAACCTTTAGCGGAAAAATGGGAGAAAAATAGAGGGTATGTAACTAATTAGCCTACACAATATATGTAAACTTTGCAAGAGTTGGATGAGCTTGGGCTGCAGGAAAAATCAAAGTGTTCGTACAGTTGTTACTGAATGGAGTCACACCTTTTCAAAAGGGATTTCAATAGGGTCATAAAAGGCCTTTCGAAAGGATTTCAAAGGGTTTTCCTTCAAAGAGCTATCTTCAAGTTGTTTACGACTAGGCCAAATGCGACGGAGGTGAAACTGTAGAATCCAGAAAGCATGGAGAATTTTTGGAATAATTATCTGTGAATTTCGATACCCTATCTATTAACAGTGTTACAGTTGGTGTGTGCTTAGCTTACATGTGCAAAGAACCACGATAAATAGTCCAAAACGAAGGCCTTGAGGTGTGTTGTTAATGGAAGTTATAGGCCGATGCATGCCAGGTGAACGTAGTCACAACCAAGAGTAATGTAGACCAAAATAAAATTTGCAATTAGTGGAATTTATGTCACAATTAACTGGAGGTGGAAGATAAAAATTCCTTGGTACCCTGGCTATATCATAAAATAATTCTTCTACAAATTTGATTCATCGTGGCTTTCTCTGTGCTGTCGTGAATTGGTTGAAATGAATTTACCAACTTTGATGCGTGACAGGATAGATTCTACGGGAAAACAAACTAAGGAATGTAAATAGCCTCTTTTATAGTAGATAATAATTATACTCTTAATAAATATGCAGCTCTTAAATGTCTTGTATTGTATGCCTAGAGATTAGATGATGCCTGGCATGATATAATTGTCAAAGAATACACAGTTGAGTCGTAAATGGCAAGGACCTAGAATTAATAAGAAACCATAATCATATACGATCTATTATTATGAATGAAGTATCAAATATACCTCATGTCATTAGCTAATATTCGCCGGCTCTGCTGCTTTTCTGAAAGCACGAGAAGTAGCATTTCCTTTCTCCTGAATTCAACAAAAAAAATTAAGGTATCAGAATTTAATAATAGCATTGAATTGAGGAGACGACATATTGCATTTACAAAATATGGCCTATTATTACAAGAAAATAATGTTTGATTTTATTTAAAAGAATGGCACATTTTCTGTAGTTAATGATCGAGCAAGAAAAACACATTTATAATTTAAATTAGCCATAGGTAATACAACATAAAATGCTGATACATGCATCCTAGCCCAAAAAACAGAGTCCTTCATGAAATCATACTATTTTTATATTATATTTAAGCTATTGATACAACAATATCTTGCATTTAAGCTGTTCTATGCTACCTTTTCTTAATTTCATAATGTTTTATGCAAGGTAGCTCCTGCATTATCTAGTAGCAGATCCAGAATAAATCATTGGGGAGGGCCATCTAGCTTCAAAGGTAGGCGTGACTCATAAAACTTTCTTTTGGCTACACCCATAAAGCTTGAGGAAGTTTTAGGGAGCTCTTCCTGTTGTTATAGAGCTATCATTCTTGCTTTTCAGGAGCCAGTTATAAAGATCTGTTGATAACTTAAAAATACATCCCTATAGGGTAGGGACCTGCCATATAAAGGGAAAAGGGGGTCTAGGGTTTGTGTACCCCAGAAAAATTTTCGAAACCATTTCTTTTACTTATCATATAATGCATCCCCTAGTAAAAGAAGCTGGCTATGAGCGTCAAAGATGTTTGATATTTTTTGCATTTTTCTTCAATTTTAGTGTTTGAAGGAAAGTATCTTCATCAATATCTAGCTCTCTTTTACTGTCATATCTGCCAATGGGAATTTCAAGCCATCTCCTGCTACATCTAAGAAAGTCTGTGCTGAAATGTTATGCTTTTCTTTCGTTTTGTGTCATGTGGGAGGCCTGCTAATACCGTATAATGGTAAATTGTATAAAACTTCATAGGATATTTGAGCTAACCGTAGTAAAGAGCAGGATTGAGAATACGATGCAACAATGAGAGGAAATTGCTCAAATGCAATTGAACAGTTAAAATATGCAAAACCAAGTCTATCTTGATGAAGATAACCATATAGATAGATATCAATTTGTTTCTGTAGAAGGGAGACGACAATGGGATGTATTTTTAAGTTATCAACAGATCTTTATAACTTGCTAAAAGATGAAGAAATAACTTCCTAAGATTGATTTTGCAATAAAGAGCCATAAATGTTTTCATCTTTCCAACATCATTGGCTATTTCTGGTTTTCCTATCTTTTGGATTTTTTGGAACTAAGGGCCTGAGATTGATGTGAAAAATCAGGACAGTGATGAAATAAAAGTCCTTACCTTGAAGAAAAAACAGAAATGGAAAAATTAATTGTACAACCAAATTAGGCCCAAATTTAGTAAACTTTATCAAAAATTCGGGTTGCATTCTTAGATGCAACTTAATTCAAGAAACCCAATGTCCTATGAAGAGAACATTGATAATTTTCAGTTACGAATAAAGCAATGAATTTTACTTAACATGTTCTTTTAAGCACAAGGAAGCTGGATTAAAAAGTTAACTTAAATCTGTGTGAAGTATGGGACGGCAGAAGAGTATGTACCAAAGAAAGAGAGAAGAAGTAAAAATAAATGGATGACACAAGAAATTCTGTCAGTGATGAGTGACAGGCAGAAGATCAAGAACCGTGATTCCCAAGAATACAGAGATGCAGATAAACTCATCAAGAAGAAATGTACTGAAGCCAAAGAAACCTGGCTTGATAGAGAATGTAAAGAAATAGAGGGTCAGTTTGGTGTGAGCCACAAAGTATACCAGAAGATTAATGAAATCTCGGGAAGGAAGTTGGGCTGCTTAGGCTCCGTTTGTATAAAACCAAAGGATGGTACCATGCTTGTAGAGAAGAACGACATCAAGAATAGATGAGCAGAGTATATTGGGGAGTTATTTCATGATACACAAGGAGCTTTACCTCACTTTCCTGACTCAACAGAGAGACCAAAAATCCTGAAGTCAGAGGTGCGAACAGCCATCAAAATGATGAGAAGAAATAAAGCTGCTGGGCCTGACGGAATAGTTGTTGAAATGTAAGAAGCCTTTGAGGAATATGGAGTTGAAAAGTTGACAGACATCATAAACAAAATATATGATGATGGGGAACTTCCAGAAGATCTAAACAAATCAATCTTTATTGCACTTCCGAAGAAGCCGGGTGCTGCGGAATGTGAACAACATCGCACAATTAGCCTCATGAGTCATATCACAAAAATCATCTTAAGAATCCTACTTCTCCGGGTAAGGAGCAGATAAAACCTGAAATTGGAGTTGAACAGTTTGGATTTGTAGAAGATGCTGGTACTAGGAATGCCATCTTTGTATTGGGAATGATTACTGAGAGAGCAGTAGAGATGCAAAAAGATGTCTTAATGTGTTTCATTGATTACTCGAAGGCCTTCGATAAAGTGAGACATGATGAGCTCTTTGAAGACATAAGAAAGCTTGGACTACATGGAAAGGACCTCCAACCCTTGCAAAGTCTTTATTGGAAGCAAACAGCATGCACGAGGATAGATGAAGAGTTTACTGATTATACAAGTATCAAGAGAGGAGTAAGACAGAGATGCGTGATGTTACCAGATCTCTTTAACTACTCCAGTGAATTGATCCTTAGAGAACTGGGAAAGGAAAGAGGTCTTAGATTAGGTGGCCATAACATCACAAATATCAGGTACGCAGGTGATACCGTCTTGCTAGCCGAGTCTGCAGAACATCTACAGAGACTTCTAGATGTGGTGGTAGTTGAAAGTGAGAGGAGAGGTTTGAGCTTAAATTGTAAGAAGACAGAGTGTTTGGTGATTTCAAAGACAGAAAATCCAAGATGTATCCTGAAGGTGAATGATCAAGTAATTAAGCAGGCATCCTCCTTCAACTACCTTGGAAGCATCATCCCAGAGGATGCACGGTGTGTGAATGAGGTCAAACGAAGAATTGCTGTGGCTCAGTCCACATTCTCCAAATTGGACAACATCCTGAGAAATCGTTCTCTAAGCATGAAGGTCAGGTTTCGGGTACTCGATTGTTATGTATACCCTGTCCTAATGTATGGTAGTGAAGCATGGTCAATAACATCTGACATAAAGAGTCGTTTAGAAAGTTGTGAAATATGGTTCCTTAGAAAGATGATGAAGATTCCGTGGACTGACAAAGTATGTAATAAAGATGTACTCAGCAGAGCTCAAGTGAAGAGAAAGCTGATGAAGAATATAAGAGTCAGGCAGCTGAACTTTCTTGGTCACATCATAAGAAAAGATGGTTGGGAAAATCTGGCTATAACAGAAAGGATAGAGGGGAAGAAGATTAGAGGTAGGAGGAGAGTGACATGGATGTCCAGTGTGAAGGGGTGGCTGCAAGAAAGAGGAGTGAAACATCAAGAAGTAGAGCTGATAGAGAGAACAAGGAACAGAAAATTGTAGCATGACATAATTGCCTATGTCCAAGGATATGGCACCTAGAGAGAGAGAGATCGTTTTCAAAAAAAAATTTTTTTAAAGTTTAATTTGGAAAATGCCCAGCTGAAAATTTCTGTTGATAAAAACTAAAATTGCAAAAGCAAATACTGAAAAAGTAATTTGAAATTAAAAAATTTAAGCGTAGAAAAATTTTCCAGTGGTAGTCTTCGGCCACCATAGACACCTCCGCGTCACAATCCTATGACACGTGTGCAGATATCTGATACCAAATGTATGCTTTTTCCGTCTATTTCTTTTGCTGAATAAAATGCAGTGGCAATCTATTCCAGCAAGTTTCAAAGGTGCGTTTGGCAAGCAACCTTTATTAATCTGTAAAACCTAGTGTGCTCTTTTATCTAGTACTCACTGCTAATTCATTTCTTAATAAATTCCGAGTACTTCAAACAGTGCGAAGAATGATAGATATCATAAGCTAAAGGCAATGTAAGCCAACGGCATTGTCCAACCGCTTCTCTTCTGCATACAAATGAATGAAAGTGAAAGCCATTAGGTTTTTAAAACATGGAATTTAAGCAAAATATTTTGCTTACTTTGCCGCATTTATCATATCTACATTGGTAATGACTGCAAGCATCTTCATGAAAAATATATGACGAAAAAGCAAAAGTTACACGTTGAAAAATGCTAACTTTTGGCTCAACGTTAGCTTGGTAAAGCTAACGCTTATGAACAATGGGTAGAAACGCCAACGTTAGGGACGTCTCTTTCGAAATTTGGCTGTTCACATGATTCTATAGGTGCCAATATCATTGAGATGCCATGACAATAGATAATGAAGCATTGTAGCTAACGTTAGCGTATGTGCTGCTTAAGCTCCCTTTTGACAAATCGTAACGCGATCATCTCCGGCTATCAATTCATGTGGTTTTTGTTCAATTCGACCCTTTCTCCATCTTAAAAATATTTTGGAAATGTTCTTCTTTGAAAAAGCTCCATTTGATGGGCTTTCATCGCCACGGGAACCTTTACCATCCGTCCTTTATTTCCACTGTTATTGGTCAATATAGCGTAATAGCTGATTTCTCTTTAAATCAAAGACATGAAAACAAACTTAGTCACATGACTCAATACCTGGCGTTTTATTGTCCGATGTAAAAATCCCCCCTCTCCATGACATGTTTAACTCTATATCAAAATCTTTAATGCCCAGCCTCGATGCATTGCAGTTTTTATATATATATTCAAAGCAAAGTAATGCTTTTTGTTAATCCTTGCTGGCTTTAGAAAATTTCTTTTGTTGTCAATTATAATCTTTAGAGAAACGAAAACAAGAGCCAACATAGTAGGAGTTATGGCACTTGAAAGTGCTGAATTTGATTGAACCATCATGTAACAAATACAATCACTAAATTCAAGTGCAGATCTTCCTAAACATAAAGTAGTGTACACTGGCTACTTGGTTTGTAAGGAAAAAAGAGAGGGAGTGTTTTTGTGCATTAAAATGCCATGATTTTAGGATTTGAACATATTTTGTTACGTCTGCAAAGGATACAGTATGATGCTCTAATTGCAATGTTAGTTATTTTGTAACGATGTAGTCTTTGGTTGTTTTATTAAAATTCAACATATCAGACATTCTACACAGTATACAAAGAAAACTAGTAATACACTTTTTAGAGTCGTCAGATTTTGACTTTATTTTTCAAAATCAATGACCTCAAAGTTTGAAATTTTGACCTAATTTTGACTTTTACAAGTACCTGAGTAAGCCCCTTCATGACTTTAACATAGAAAAATAAGACACTTTTTCAGAAATTTTATTCTCCTACCGCTTATAAGAGAGACAAATGAGCATAATTATTCAACGAGCAAATCATTCGGGATTGCTCTTCGAGAAACGAACAGTGGCGTAGCATCAGGGAATTCAAGGTATTCAGTGATCTGCATTATGGTGATTAGTTTTGTTATAGTTTTTAGGACTGGGTAGGAGAGTTAGGCCGTAACTTTCGCAACCATGTGCTAACAAAATAACGGGAAACCAGTAGTGGAATAAGGCGAGTTGTAACTAGTGAGAGTGTATCGAGACTGATTACAAATTTGGTACAGCCCCTTGAAAATCAGCATTAGCCGGTGGGGCTACCGTGAATAAGAATGAATAAAATGAAAAAATGACTTCAATAGACCTTTCCAGAGTTTTACAAAAGGATTCAAAACAGGACATTCGTACTTGTGAATGTGGCGAATGACAGGATCCGTTACTGGGCGTTTACAACATGTATAAAGTGACTGCCACTCTTGTGCTACGTTTTGGCCAGACTAAATGATATGAATTCGATGCGATCTAAATGCGGCCGTATAAAGCCCTCCTGATAGGGCTTTATGTCACCAAGATATAACTTGTTTGGTCAACCAGAATCCTTTCTTCGAAGATCACAGGAGACCAAAGCATCTGGAATTCCTGCTTTTATGGGTACTGCCTGTCACGTGCTACCTCTTGTTAATCTGCATATTTCTTAAATAACCGGTACTATGAAGCAGTCTTATCTTTTGTCGAGGAAATCCTCTTTCAAACCTCCCACACAATAATTGAGCTTATTTTTTCTGTTGTGGTCATTTGAATTGAATTTAGGTCATCTGTAAAGCTTGATATCCATATAGTCGTTGACAGTCTTTCTCAGTCTTCGCGGGTCGCTCAGATAGCACTCGGCGACCTTTAACTACTCAGTTGTTAATAAAATTATAAAAGATATTGCGATGTTTCCATATAGTCGCTGTTGGTCGTGGACAGTATTTTAGTTTTAGGACAAGCTATCAACAACAGTGGCCTAGCGTGACCTTTTCGAGTGGGCACTCTATCATAGGGTGCGGCTAGGTGTGGCTAATTAGTATCCTGTGCTACTTAAGATCATAACTTTAATATCTAGTGAAACTGGAATTCCTAACTTCTCCTCATCAGTTTGTACTACGGATTGTAACTAGGCTTTTATTAATGAGGGTGGCCCTTAAGCCGTAGCTGGTTTTCAAGAAACCTTTACTTACATACGTCACGGTCAGAAAAGAAATTTTGTCTGACCGTGGCTTATGTAAGTAAAGGCTTCTTGAATACCAACTGCGGCTAAAGGGCCACATTCGTTAATGTCTGATTTTTTACATAATAATAAATATAATGCTAATAGTAATAATACAAACACAGAATGCAATGCCAAGCGAAAGGAAACCAAACGTCAACCTTGTCTGTAACATTCTGCAAAAAAATTCCATAAAGTAATTAAAAATGTATCAAACCGGACGCAGGAAACGGGTGGTGCAAGGGGCATGTATCCCACTTTTTCACAAATTCTTATGAAAAGTGCCCCGTTTCAGCTTACACAGTGCCTCCTTGGCATGTGAGGGTTCCTGTGAATGCATTTGCCCCCCACTTTTAAAGCGTCCTACATCCCTGGCTCCCTTGGTATTTTTGGTCAAGCACTGGAGTCCTTTTATTCTAAATGTGCAAAGAGCGAGGCGTTGAGAAGGCCAGCCTCGACTACGTAGTATATGAGTGCCCTAAATATAGAAACCTTACAAAGCTGTGTGATATTAAAGTAAACAATAGCTGTCAACAATTTAAAACACAATTTAAAAGGTCATACTATGCCATATATGTACTCTTAACTCCAACCTCCTTCACTAACTGCAGGCAACTTTAATTCTTACAAGCAGTTTGAGCCATCCATGACTGTTTCGTTAGGTCACTTTTATTGCCCTCGGATGGCAGGTGTAGGCAGAAAAAGCTGAGCCCGCAGCCAGCAAAAACATTTTTCAGACACTGTCCATATACTTCACCTAATTTTGAAATATAGTAGTGTTTTGTCACAAGAGACATGTCGCTCTCTTTTGCCTGATCACACTCATATCTTCTCTTCATTGCAAGTTCCAGTTTTTCTTTTTCAAAGGTATTTCTGCTTGCTGTATGCCATGAGATTTCATTTCAATTTTTCACTTTTAAATATTTATGCGACTCAGAGTCAGATGTCTGTTTTTCAGGGGGGGGGCATGTTAAAAACTAATTTGAATAATACTTACAAAGGAATTTTTATATATAAAACTATATACATTTTGCATAATAATATAACCTCAAGATTTTCTTTCCTTGAGATTGTGTTCCTGGAACTGATCCGATAGTTTGAAGATCTTCCAGGCTGCTAGTGAACAATGAATAACTTCTGCTAACAAATTTCCTGTGGAGCTTCTCAAACATTTTGTTTGTCAAATAATGTATGGATTCCTGTCCTGGGCTCACAATGACAGGAATTGTAGCTAAGAAATTAAATATTAAGACACACAATTTTTGACATGTATGAGGGAGCGAAATGGCTAAGACCGACTGCTAAGTATTGGCATTCTATGCATTACGTTCTCTTTTTGTTAACAATTATTGCGGTCAGTCTTACTTAGTCTGTTATAGTACTCGGGTATTAAAACTGAGATTTGCTACAACTAACACAACCCGTTGAAAAAGGTGTTTTAATCAACAATGTAGCTACACCCGTACCACACCGTGATTTTCAACGGATTTGAGTATGCAATGGCTGGATATTTACTTACCTTTAAACAAGTTGGCTGATGGAATAACTGATTTGGGGATCTAAAAGATGCACTTTCTTGGGAATGTTCAACTCGGATGTTAATATAAGCAATACAAATAGGTGGGGGATGATTTGTTCCCTTGTTGTTTGATACTTTTGAGCATGTATAGTTCCCACATCTAAGACCAAGTTGGTAATTTTATTGCTAGAATGAACAGTTGAGCTAATTTTGGTCGATAGCAGGGTATGCTGCAAGCGAGACAAGTATTAAGCATATTTAGCATATTAGGAGTAGTGGGACACTTCAAAGAACGTATATAAGCTCATGTAATTCTCAAACGCTGATTACTTGGGAAGCATCCTAAATGAGTATAACCATCTTTCAGGATTATGCATAAGTTCACCTTAACTTTTATACAAAACTGTGATAATTTAATATTTCTCGGCTATGTATTAACTTTTTCGCACTTTGAAAATAGTGAGATAAGCAATAGATTCAAATATATGTGCGGAAGGTGATGACTAAGAAGTAAGTAAAAGAACCCCGTTTGGTATACAGTGATGAGCAAGATCATCTACTTTTGTCTAGCTTCACCAATGATTGAAGGATAGAACATTGAGTGATTTTAACTTAGATGCGCTCGTTGCATGATATGCACTCGTTGCATGCTATGACATGGTAAGAGAGTGGCGAAAGAGTTAGTTTCCCTGCTGTATAGGTACTCACATGGATCGCTCCTGGAAGGCCTCCATCATGCCCCCATCATTTGCTAATGTGTTGGACCATCTTTGCTCATGCACAAAACAAAAATGATTTTGACTCTCAATAGCCATTATGCCTCACGAGACCTACCACGTGTCCTTCTCTAAAACAATTGTTCTACCACGTCTCCTTCGCCAAAGTCGCGCATGATTGGTTAACATTTGAAAAATAGGAAGTCATTCAATCATTGGACAACAGTACATTTGTCTTGTTGCGCTGCGACTTCCATGACGTAGGTCAGCTAAAACTTGGGCGATGCTGTGGAATCTCAAACATTCCATGAAACACATATTGCCAGACATCAAACTGTATGTCAATCAAATAAGTTGAGATGGAAATTCCATTGAGGATTTCTCATCAGAGGCTGGGATCACTTTTCAAGATAAAATATACCAGTTCTAACCATCAAAGAGTGGTTCAGTGGTAAGTATAAGCCATTACTTCATCATTTATGAACTTCAAATACATAGAACACAGAATTTCTATTTTCAATATTGAACTTATTCAATCACAAGCAGAAGCAAGTAAACTAGGGAGTAACTAGAACTAGGAACACTGTCTGAGTGGCTACATTTTCGCTGCACCCACACTGCTCCTGGTAGATGCAGTTTGAAATTAAGCACTGCGACTTGATGTGGAACAAAGGCAAATGAATTCGAGTATGGGGATCTTGAATTCGAATAAAGAAACTTGATGTCTGAGTAACTTGAGCCCAGATTAGGTCAGAGTTCTACGGTTTTAAACGGGAGTAGGATTGTACATCCCTTATAGAATACCCATATATCTATCATGAAGGTTTCGTCATCTTTGCAATCTACGTAGATGTAGAGTATGTACAGTTTCCAAAAAATACAGCATTATTTTGCTTCTACAAAATGAGGAAGGCTCAACTGAAATAACTTGCATCAAAGGAGTAAGGGGATTTGAGGTTGAGGAAGGGACCTTGAACGTGACCATAGGAACCCTATGCGGAGCAAAGGAATTTAAAGCCGAAGAAGGAAATTTGGATTCGAATATCGGAATTTGGTGTAGAGTAAGGGAATTTAAAGCCGACGAAGGAAGTTTGAATTTGAATATAGAAATTTGGTGTAGAGTAAGGGAATTTAAGGCCGACGAAGGATTTGAATATGGGAATTTCGTGTAGAGTAAGGGAATTTAGAGCCGAGGACGAAAATTTTAATTTGAATATGGGAAGTTGGAATGGAGTAAGGGAATTTAAGGCCGACGAAGGATTTGAATATGGGAATTTCGTGTAGAGTAAGGGAATTTAGAGCCGAGGAAGAAAATTTGAATTTGAATATGAGAATTTGGTGTGGAGTAAGGGAATTTAGAGCCGAGGAAGGAAATTTGAATTTGAGTATGGGAAGTTGGAGTGGAGTAAGGGAATTTAAGGCCGACGAAGGAAGTTTGATTTTGAATATACAAAATTCGGTGTAGAGTAAGGGAATTTAAGGCCGACGAAGGATTTGAATATGGGAATTTTGTGTAGAGTAAGGGAATTTAGAGCCGAGGAAGAAAATTTGAATTTGAATATGGGAAGTTGGTGTGGAGTAAGGGAATTTAAGGCCGACGAAGGAAGTTTGAATTTGAAGTTGAGGAGAGAATTTGAAAACGGTTATGGGAATTGAAGTTAAGTATAGGAATTTGATGTGGACTATGGAAATTTAGGGTGCCATCACTACTCGCTGGTTGACTGGTTTCAAAAGTAAAAGATATTGAAATTGCTTACGAGTGCAAAAGATGGTTCTACTTTTGAGGAACTAAACAGAATCAAACACCGAATCAAACGCCAAGGAAGGAAAATGAGCATCAAAACAGAGCTCCAGCTGCGGCATATTGCTCAAAAGCATGGAAACATACCTACATGTGCCTCGACTCAGAGCAGTAGCATTGGTGTCTGAAAGTCATAAATCATAAATCAGTACCATTTGAGGATGCTATTAGGCCATCGTTTCTTTGGGGTATTTCTTCTATGTTTACCCCTCTTCAAGGCAAAGCTTTGCAAGGCCTAGCATATAATGGCTGATGTGACCAAACAATTTCATTGCTTCCCTATGTGCGATGTAAATACGAGGGACAACTTCATCACTGTAATCCAGCCGTAGACGTCAAGCAATGGTTTTGAAAAGTAACCATTGAAGAGCAGTTAGGTTGCTCTGTTTTCATACGAAAGGTCATAAAGGATGAAGGAAAGACAGGATTGTACTTCAGTTTCTCATTGAATAAATCCATATCAAAAGCTACTGCGCAACATGACCAATTCATGACGTCTTGTAGCTAATTAATGATGCAATCGTGTGTATCTGCGCGTGAAATCAACTGCACTTTTGCCATCTATAGCTATAAATCACTATCAATCGCTATCATTCAATATCAACATATCGATTTTTATCAATCGCTACCTGCAATCGGTGTTAGCACACCGTGCCATCTTCTAGAGATATGCGAGAATTTTGCAGCCAAAAACTCGTTCACAGTTATCCTAATTACGAAAAGTCTCACGAACTTGTCACAGCTTCATAATAGCAATATTATCGAGAAACCAAATTGAGTGATTTGGCACCATCCAGAGATGCAGCAAGAACGCATGCGCAGTAGATGAGGGCGGTGGCATTTCACTTGCCATAAACAGCAGCTAGCTTCACAACGCACCCTAAAAGAATAGAATTACCTTATCAAGGAAGCGGTGAAATGGACAACCAGCACTCGAGTAAGTTAATGAATATTTATCAGCTTGACGTTCAAAGCGATGTAGTGGTGATTAGGCTTGCTAACAACGCATCATTAATATATCGAGAAACCAAAGAAAGTAGATAACTGCGCAAAATCGTTATATACCCTTTAGCAATAATGAATCATAGCAATAGAATATTAAATGCATATCATTTAGTGAGATTTGTTCTTGTTTAAGAATAGACTTATCAATAATTCATGTTTGGCCTATCACTTATGCATGACAGTGGCGAAGCTAGCTCTGACGAGTTGGTCATGCAAAATTCATTGCGCATGTGCAATTATAATCGCGCATGCGCAATACAATCCTGTTCAAAAAGTATGAGTTATCAACCAGCTCTCACTGGTTACATTAATGCAAGTATATATAATTACTATCTATTGTTCAGATGCAGTGTAGAGCTTAGTACCATTGCCAAGGCAAATTAGTTCTCAATATAGGATACTGAGTTAAGCTCAAGCCCCACGTCAAGGGTTTGCCTCTTGCTTGAGTTTCCTTTTAGGCTTAAGGAGCCCCACCAATTCCATGGCAATGAAGGAATTGGGGGTAAGCAACCTGAATAAGTTCTTTGGTTTTCAAAAAAATAATGACATTTCCTCTGTTTGTTGATTTTCCCATTTAATTAGGTTGTCCAAGGACATAGCTCACAAGAAAATAGCATTATTGTTCCAGATCCATTGAGAATTGCCAGAAACACAAGAATTTTTCTACAATCCCTCCCTCACTAACTTGCTCTACCTAATCCACCAAAATCTATAACACAAATCAGTTATGTTTATGGGGGGTATGGGGGCATGGTGACCCCAATATTTTCAAAAATGCAAGAAAGTTGGTCAAAATCTGGATATGCTGCAAGAGAAATGATCACAGTAATTTCTGTGACCTTTTCTTTTTTTAGTAACAGTAGCTGGTCAAAAGGTCAAAATGCCCTCCCCCTAATGAAAAGTGTTTTGGCACATATCTGACACACATCATCATGCTTTCCAAGCACTAACAATCTATGGGGTGTTCTTCCAAAATTCCTATAAGATATCCTCTTCCAAATTTAACATCAAAAAACATGATCAAATTTCTCTCTCTATTGATCATTCTATTCACTCCCCTGTTGTGGGCTTTGGCATAGACTATGGGGTTTTCCCCAACACTACATACTATAAAATCCCAATGACAAGTAGTATCTATATAAAAGGATCTACTGATTTGCTTAAAAACTTAGGAAGTAATTGGAGCTTCTTCAAATGATAAGCACTAAGAAAATGTGATCAGTGCATGTAAGAGGTTCTGCTAAATATTTTACTGGATTCCTTCTATCAGAATAATTGAAATTTGGAAAGAGAATCCATCTGGCACAGAATATGATAATCAAAGCCAAATTGTGAAAGGCTATGGTATATCAGAAAATAAAACAGGATCTACTAAATATTTTCTGGATTCCTTCTATCAGAATAATTGAAATTT
>OLMO02000003.1:11082399-11105813 GCA_900291935.2 Cassiopea xamachana | reverse complement strand
ATATATATATATATATATATATATATATATATATATATATATAGCTACTTTCCTCGCATTGCTTTTTCAAGGAAACTACTTATAAGAATAAGGAGTTGTGTGCTAGAAGAACAGTACATCCCACCACGCCTATAGCGCAACCAACCCAAATTGACCATACCCATATTCCCTGAATGATCAACCCATTCAATTTTAGTAAAATATATAATGGGTGGTGCTTCTATTTTTTCTACTTTGATCAAAAGTTTGTTTTATAAAAAGCATCTTTTTCAAATTAGCATTTAAAACTCAGTCTGCCTTTATTTTTCAAATGTTTCTTAATTTTTGTCTCATGTTTCCAATGGACATTTTTTCATAAAAAAACGTGCAATCTAATCTTAACTATAAAAGGATGTACAACGATAATCTAGACACAAGCTGCATTCGGTAATCTCTAATTGTTTCATCCATAGCATGAGTATGACCATGAATATGTGACACAAATTGCCTGATGCACTGAAAGTTGCTCAACAAGCTGAAAGTTGCTAAGCAAGTCTATAGTTGCCGAAAAGCTGCCGGGAAACTTGTGGACAGGGTTATAATACATTGGTTACCCTAACTTGGCAAGAAGCGTTGGACACAACTTCCCGCAATACATTTGGTTGGGCCATGCCTCCAGGCTCTCCTTTACTACGGGCATGACCCTAATAGTTGATCAAACACAAACACAATGGATAATTTCATCATGCTATATTTTCATGGTGCTGTTACATATCCACAAATTTTAATACCTTTCTTGACTTCCAAGCAAGCCTACACCGTGTGTAGCTCAAAGTAACTTCAAAGTAACTCAAATTAATTCAAAGTAACTCAATGAAATAATCTTTGGCTCAAAATGAGAAGATTTTAGAACATTCATGCAAAGCGGACAGCTAGATGTTCTTTTTAATAGGAATTTTTTGTACTATTTAGGACTAAAACTTCTTAGGAAGCAAGGAAACTTGAAGGAAGTGGATTTATTACAGCTTCTGAGAGTCAACAAACAAATTTGAAACATCGAAGATATTAAGGAGCAGCAGAAAGTTCTTATGTGTCAAAAGTAGGTATGGAAAACAGAGGTAAGTAAACTTTCAAAAATAACTTTATAATGATTCATAAGGAGTACTAAAATTATTCATATTGATTTTAAAATACCAATAGATAGAAACAGATCTTTTAAAGTTGTACACATTCTGCAGCAATGCCAATTCTGCGAAACAACTATAATCAATAATCAGAGGGTGTTACTATACAGGGAACTATTGGTATCACAATGTGGGCAGCAAGGATTTCCAAAAGTGCATTGAGATGTGTAAAATGGGAAGCAGAATTAAAATTTTCTAGCCTAATCTCTATATTCTTTAGAGAACAACATCATATTCCAAGATTCAAGTGAACATGAAATAAACAGAACATTCGCAGTACCGGAGAGTCAACAAGTAGATTTAAGACATCACAGGTACTGTGGAATCGAAGGCAGTTCTTACATGCAAGGAGAACAGATGGAAAACAGAGGTAATTAGGTTTCTTGAACAAAAAAGCTATTGATAACAAAATGAAGGTATCAAGCAGTGGTGGAAACTCGGGGGGGGGTGAGGGGGGTGGCCGTCTCCTCAGTAATTTCAGACTTGTAAAATGTGATATTAGATTTACTAGTAATGACTTACAGGAAGCAATTCTCGACAACGCTCAAGTAAGTGTACTGGTGTGAGATTACTTTTTTAGGCTTTGGTGTACATGCATTGGACAGCAACTAGGTAGGACCATAATTTCCTATGGCGACAGGTATAACTTTGCCGTATTTTGTAAAAGGGCGTTTTCCGATGTTCTAGAGGTCGTGACCTCAAAAATTTTTCTAGGGACAAGCCCCCAGACCTCCGTTTCCTCTCACTCCTTTTGCATTTTTTCATGGGCGTAACCTTCCAACTACTTGTCTCCTTCCAGCATCATGTTGTTCAACGTTGTCTAGCGTAAGTTTTGTATGACAAGCACTTCAGTTTTCACAAGGTTTTCGTCCTCCCCCCAAAAAGTGAAAGTGCCCACTGTAATAGACAACCAGTGATCATCACCATAACATAACGACTTGGGGATAGGGTCTTCAATCGAAAGAATTTGTTGGAATAGAGCGGTTGCAATAAAATTTCGCTAGCCTCGATATGATTAGTGGCGCCATCTTGACATCACTAACCCGTTACTAAGCAACAGCGACTTAATGCAACTGCTCTATAGAAAATCATTTATAATTTTGTAACCTATTATCTGATTATTTAGTGGAGAACATCATTTGTCAAGATACACGTGACCATGAAGGAAACAGAAGAACAGTGGTAGTGCCGGTGAATCAACAAGTAAATTTAAGGCAACGAAGATACTGTGGAATAGTAGAAAGTTCTTATATGCAAAGAGAATGGATGGAAAATAAAGGTAATTTGGCTTCTTGAATAGAAAAAAAATATTGGTAATAGAAAAAAAATATTGGTAACAAAATGAGAGTAAAAAAGATTTCAAAAAGTGCATTAGAAAGTTTATAATTGAGAGTTTTATCATTATTTTGTAATAGACTACCAGTTAGGATAACAACTTGGAATAGGGCCTTCAATTGAAAAGATATTAAAAAAGAAAAGAAGAGATATTGAAAAGATGTTATTAATTTTATTGGAAAAGAATAACATTTATGATAAGTCTAAGAAGTTATATAAGTTGGTAATTTGTTTGTTAGTCTGTAGGAGCAGATAAGGATTGTGACTATTAATATTTATGTTTTAAAAGTTTGACAATAAATTGTAAAATATCTATTGATGCTATGGAAATATAGCTGAACATAGCTTTGCTAATGTCAAGTTAAAACACTACTAAAAGTTTTAGGATAGCCATAAATAAATTTTGAACCATTCAGGGTCATTTTTAATATACAAACTCAGAGGTCAAATACCCCCTAGTTCTCAAGATTCCCTCCCCATTAAATTGAATTTTCCTCTTAGGAATTATCCCTTTTTGCCACAAGCCTTACATTAGAGCTGAAGAGCTCGGTTTTTACTGAATCAAACATGGTTCAAATTGCGATGGTAGGTGGTAAATATGAATTATGGGAATATCTTCTAAGCTATCTTAAAGAGTGCCTCTTCTAAAAAACAGATCCAGAAGAATTTTAGGCTTTTACCGCTAATGGCAAGCTTGATATTGGGAAATGCATTTTAAGCCAAAGTACAAAGCACTACACCAGAAATTTGCTAGACCCCCACTTAGTTTGACGCCCGCTTATTACGGGGTTTAGAGTAATTAAGTTAATGTGTGTTATAATACATGTGCGGACCATGAGGTTGTCATTGTCCTTTGCTCCCCGTGGTATCATCCCAGTAGTATTCAGGACCTTTTAAAATACAAAATCGGGGGAAAATGCCCCCTAGTTCTCGACATTACCCCTTAGTAAATGCAGTTTTGCCCCCAGAGATTGTCCCTTTTTTCAAAAACGTTATGTTAGAACTGAAGAAATGGCTTTTGCATAAATCAACCGTGGCTCAAATTGTGACTGTAAGTGGTAAATATGAAATATGGGAATATCTTCTAAGCCATCTTGATGGACGCCTCTTGTACACGACAGATGCAGAAGAATTTTCGGAGGTCTTTATCGCCAATGGCAAGCATGATATTGGGTGATAAAGACCTCCTTTCTTGAGCATGTTACAACAATTAGAGACACTACACTTCTTGCTACTAGAGCTGATAAATGGTCTTTGCTAAGAACCTGACTCAGACGCATTTGCTTTTGTGACATTTGCTTTTGCATTTGCTTTTGCGAATTTCGAAGTAGCAAAATGAAGTAGATACTTTAAAAAAATCTTTGGAGGGTTTGTTGAACTAGAAAGTAGTCCCAATCCTCAAAATTTTTCTTTGATTTTTGAACTAGCATATCCTTTTTCTAGGGTTTTCCCCATGCAACAGACATTTTAAAAAAAGCTATGGAGTTGTCCACAGTCCCATAGACAGCTAAACTGGGTTGGGAGGGGGTGTCGGTGCAGAATTGCTGTTTCAATAGCTTGGAATTGGAAATAATTAAAACCGTTCATGTTTTCAGAATTTCTATAATTCATTATTGGGGAAATGATTCTGCACACTTACTTCAGTCCTATCAGACATGCAACAAAGGCTTAAAATTCGTTTTGCTACACCTGTTTTGACAACGCATTGAGAAAGCAGTTAGCTCTATGTAAAGATCTAACTACATGCAGCCCTTGGGCAACTCATTTGGCTGAACAATGGCCTGCACACAGATCTTTCCATGTTCTACCTCTATTTTCATGGACATTGCTCTCAGGAAATCAAAAATATTATTCCTGATCCAGTGAGGCGCGTTCGAACCACCAGAAGCTCTACCCATTCACACCCTTTCCAAGTTACACTACCTAATCCACGAACTCTATCTCACGAATCACCTTTCATTACTAGAACTTCTCAACTGTGGAACTCATTGCAACCCACTTCTTTCCCTGAATCCTACAATTTGTCATCTTTTAAATCTAACATCAACAAATTGATCTTGTCTTCCTCTCTACTTTAAAACTTCCCATTTTCTTAGTTTTTCCTTTTTCGGGGCTTTGTTATAGGCCCTACGGCCTTTCTCTGACATTACTTACTAAAAAAAAGCATCCAGAGCTTTAAATGTTACCACTTCAAGCAGGAATTTGCAAGGAGGCTGAAGTTATTGCAGTCATACAGGGAAGTCACGATGTATCCACGTCGTGTTAATTACATGCACACGTCACGTATGAAAGCTATCTGATTGGCTGCTCAAATCATAAGATGGCTTTTCCGCACTAAAAGGACAGAAAAGGTTGAACTTGATTCAGCTTTCCTCAGAACAGAACGGAACGGATAATTTTCCTGTTCACGTGACCCTTGCGCAAGCCCACAAGCTTTTCTGTTCCGTTCCTGTCCGCGGAAACATTTTTAGTAAGTGGAAATCCACCATAAGTGGAAATCCACGGTAAGTTGCCGTTGTTACACTAGGAAGTAAGGGCTCGCGGCCGCAGGTTGTTAAGTACGGCCACATAACAGAACACTACAAGTGACTTAGTAGAAAATGTCACAATAACACTGTGACATTTCCGTGGCCTGTCAGACTGTTTGTGTGGAAGAAACTATTGGTAAAATGAATATATGCTGAAATAGAACACCAGAAAATCCAAATATATTTCACCAGAAAGTAAGTGTTATTGAAATCATTATAGATCTTAATTTTAATTAAAGAAATACTGTCTATAAAATCATTGGTCAAGTTTTTCTGACAACTGGATTTTTTGCAACATGCTAGGGAGCAGTCATTAAGTATGGGGAGACGGAAACTGAGAGAGCTGAGTTGGGGTTTGAAATTTTGTTGCATTTGGGTACTGGATGTATTAGTAATAACTTTCATTCTGTGATGTGAAATGGATTTTTAGGTTTATCAAAACAATTTGTTAACTTATATGTACTTTCAAAAGTCCGCTCGGGCAAAATCTGCAAATCAATCTTGGAAAAACAAGAAATGTCTCCATTTGCCTGCAGGGTCGCTGAGAGATTTCAGAGGTTATATATAAGCAAAAACTAGGATGGTACGATGGCAGGTGCCTAGAGAACATCTAGTCTTGTTGAGGTGTAATAATTGCAACAGTTGCAGTCAATCTTATTTGCATAGCCGGAGTATCAAAACATTTGCTTCCATAGGTCGGGGCTCCAACTACTCTACGAATTTCTCATTGGGGGCAAAATTTTAGGTGCTAATTTTTGATCTGCCTCCAACCCTTCCCCCCAATACTTAATGACTCACAGATGATGATTAAACTATTTTGATTTCTGAAATTTAAATCTGATCACAACAGAACTTCTTAGCATGAAGGAACTGGGGATCACAACAAGCGGGATGGGTTAGATATTCTGCTACTGTGGAACATTATGAGGTGGAGATCTAAGAGTCGCAACGCTCCAAGGCGTGCTTTGCGTTGTAGTGTAACTGCTCGCAAAGGAGTTAAAATCACCAGCACGAAAATTACAAAGCTCCGGTAGTAATCCGGTATAATGTAATTGGGGCCTTAATTTGAAAGTAAAATTAGTGTTCCTTACGACAATCCAGCGCATTGCTAAATTTCCGTAAATAGTAGCATTGTTGGTATTATCACCGATCTGATTCAATCAACTTTCAAACTACTCGAATAATCGGGGGAGGGGGTGGAAAATTTTCTGAAAATTGATCACATGGTTGGGGTTGGAATGAATATGGAGGATGGAGAATAGAAAGCATGCATCTTTCAAATGATCTACTTTCACAATCAACACCCTCTTTAATTGAATTAAGATGGATGTTGATTTGAGAAGAAACTCGACATCGCAATTGAAATCTTCGAAAGTATTATTTGGAGGAGTTTATAATAAGTGCGGGGTTGGAAAAAGTTGACCAACTGGCAATCGTAAGATGATTTTTCTACTCAAGAGTATAATTATTTTGTTAGTTTTGCACAAACTCTCTTTCTGACTGTAAAAGGTTCACTGCGAGGGTAGTCGCAATAAACCAGTTCAGAATTGAGTCAATTCACTGAAATTATCGGCATTAACCAGCTCATATGTTCAACATGTGACTGTCCTCTGAAGATTACCTGGCCTGTCTCTCTCTTTGACAGTGGGCCTTGGGCTCTCTTCTGTCATTCTGTAATTGGAATAAACTGGAAACAGCATAGGCGCACCTTTCAACTGGCAATGATATTTCGTACATAAGCTGTGGGCTGTAACAAGATTTTCAAATACTTCCGTGTGATCAAAGGAAGCAAACTCTTGTGGAGTTCTTTTTTCTTTGCTTTTGCAATCCGGAATGACAAAAGGATAGCTCGGGGTTTCCTAGACTGTTGATAAGCATAAGAGCACAGAGGGTGATTCCACCAACAATGGACGCGTTTAGTGTTTCTTCGAAAATTCCTGTAGGTTATTCCTCTTCGAAGCTTGGCACTGATTTAAAGCGTTGTGATTTTCATACCACCGCAAGAGCTGAGTGATTTTCACAACGATTTTCAGAGTGCTATGTACCAAATGGCTGCATGGCAGTGTGATAGCATTCGGAAATATTAAGATTGGAGCCATAGCTGGGACAGATTTTCCTGGTTGCTCTTGCAAAAACAGCTTCTACTGTACCTCTTTTGACACAAGTTGTCGGGCAATAGTTTCAAACAGCTAGTGACTTGCTGATTACAAGTACATAAAGAATTTCTCAACATTTCTCTTAGAATTCTTTGCGAGATTTTAGCAACAAATTAATTAGGCTACCATGCGATTACCAAGCAAAACATCAACAGATGGCTTACTCTTAAATGGGACCGACTACACGCTATTTTCATAAGAAACCTAGCTCGAGGCCAAGTTCTAAATGTTCCTTATTTTTGGGCCTCTTTCTTATCAAAATTCTGGTACTAGAAGTTCCTAAATACTTCCTTAATTTTCACTGCACATATCGTGTTATAAATGTGGTACAGACACAAGGAAACATAAAACTATGAATTTTACCTTTCATTTTGGTTCGAACTCAAGACTAAAGCACAAGTGAGATAGGAAAAACGTTTTATAGATGTATGTGTGGGAGTTTTAACTATAAATGAATGGAACCAGATTCCTAATATTTGATTATTTGCAGTAAAAAAATTTTCAGATTAAAAGGTTCCTTATGCTTCTTTCCGTTAATATTATAAGTTCTTTTAAAGTTTCGTGTAGGATCTTTTTAAAGGGTTTCTTATAAAATAAAAAGCGTGTAACAATTCCTAGATTTATGTAGGCCTGCAGTGTTGTTGTCGTTGCTTATGATCGAAAACGCGACAACAATGCATTGCGATAATGCAACAACAATGCATTACATTTCTATAGCTGACAAATGGTTATGCAAAACGTACAAAAGAGGGCGGACTCATTATAAACTTCACTTCAACACAGAAGGTGCAGGGGAAATGTTGATAACTATGTCTCGTAAGCGTACTTAAATTACAAAGTCATTTGTCGTTTACTTTTTCTGGTGAGAGATGGCAGAGTTCACTCTTCCAAAATGAAAGGTTGCTTAAAGCAAATTGCGTACATGGTATATGTAATGCTTTAATTGTGTATGTCAAATGTATCCAGTACACTCTGTTCTTTATATAAGAACATTAAGGATCGAATTAGCTGAAATTTAAGAATGAATTAACATATTTATTGTTCCGCTTCGCTCTTGTTTTTTTGATGATGAAGTAAGATATTTATCAAGATATTACCTTCCTCCTTGATGTTCTGGTGAAGCCACACCTTTGGCATCTAAGAATAATTTGGAAATAAACTTTAGGCTAAATATGAAACAATTTAGAATATTGAAACTCAGTGAAAGATCAGATAGTCTTTTATCTGATCTTTCACTGGATCATTTTTGATCATTCAAATGGATCAATTTTGAAACTTCTTTATCTTAGAGCCTACAATATCTCAGGATACGAACGAAAATGATATAGTAAATATTGCTGTCTCGAAAGGTAATCAGCCACTGTTTTCCAATGAATATTACGGTGTAACTCAAGACTTTCAAGCACAAGGAATAGAAAGAGGTAGGAAAGCAGTTTCAATGACTTTATCAGTTCTATAAATAGATATCTAAATTACAATAGATTGTCTGAACACTGTATAAAACGCATCTGCAACAATATTTGCAGGAGTACCGCCTCTTTGTAGGAATTCTCCATCGAAGTTATAAATTGCTAAACATAAAAAAGCTTAAGATTGCCTGGAGATAACTGTTATTACAAACGTCTTAATCCAGAACTATTATTAGTTTTCCAACACCGATACTGAGCAGGAAAATATCAAGCAAATGGGAAACGTTATCTTTATGCTTAGTTAGAAAGCATATATTTAGCATTAAAACAAAATCATTAAGGTTTTATTGAGCATATTATAAAGTTTAGAGTGAAGAGTGGCATTGTACATTCTCGCTTATTTTGATCCTTTAAAAGTTTGGACAATTGAACTACTTTGATTATATTTTGAGGAAGACCTTTCAGCTAATGAATCAAACAATAACCACACATGTGATAATGTTTATTAATGCTCATTAATACTTCAGTTTTTGGATCTACTGTGCATTAGTCTTTTAAGAATTCATCTTCGATTTTAAGAATTTATTTAAGCAATATCGAGCCACTGTCAAAAGCTAAGAATGAACAAAAAGCACCCAACTCCAACTATTATTTAAGCAAATTTATGCAACATTGCAAGCATGCTATCACATCTTTGATTCCATACAAAAGCAGTTTTCATTTAAGATTTTTCAGATGAAGTTTCATGCCTCTACCCTGATTTTTCCCTGACCTTTTTTTAACATCACAAGATATCCCCTAACCATTTTTGGCTCAGGGTAAACCTTTTAATGCCGTCATCAAGGACAAACGATAAAAGACAAAATGATGTTGCTTTGCAAGCATGCTATCACTTCTTTGATTCCACACAATTTCAGGGTTCTTATAAGATTTTCCAGATGAAGTTCCATACATTTACCCTGGCTTTTCCTTGACTTTCCTTTAGAGTCAGATGACTTCCCATCACCATTGTTGGCACTGAGCACACTTTTAAAAGCTCCATTCAAAGACAAACAGCTAAGATGTGATGGATGCAAATCAGCTACATGTAACATTGATTTCATTGTACTGTCAGGGCGGTCAAATATCAGAATTCCCTAGCTTTTACCTGACATTGTAACAAGTTATAGCCAAATTCACAACTGTCCAAAACCTTCTTTCATGGCAGTAAACAGTAATCAACTTTGAAGGTGCCCAACATAATCCAGATCCTGTAGGAATCTTATAATGAGCGTGCGATCTTAGATGGACGGAATAAGAGAGCCATTTGTCTTCTTGTCTTGACACAAGAAAAACATAAAAAGACCTAAGGAAAATATATCCACTGATGTATAGTAGTTTGAATAAAAATCTACCAGCAATTTCCATTTTCTGCAATATGTCTTCACTTTTTATTTTCAACTGAAGTATTCAACTTCTTCCATAGCTACAGAACATGATTATGTTCCAAGAGAAGAAAGTGATGGTCAGTAGCCAATTACAATACCTCTCTCAGTATTGCTGTTACTAGCAACTATTTCATCAGCATTTAGGCGAATTGTTCCAAGAGAAGAAAGTGATGGTCAGTAGCCAATTACATTACCTCTCTCAGTATTGCTGTTACCAGCAACTATTTCATCAGCATTGAGGCGAATTGTTCCAAGAGAAGAAAGTGATGATCAGTAGCCAATACATTAACTCTCTCAGTATTGCTGTTACTAGCAACTATTTCATCAGCATTGAGGCGAATTGTTCCAAGAGAAGAAAGTGATGATCAGTAGCCAATACATTATCTCTCTCAGTATTGCTGTTACTAGCAACTATTTCATCAGCATTGAGGCGAATTGTTCCAAGAGAAGAAAGTGATGATCAGTAGCCAATTACATTACCTCTCTCAGTATTGCTGTTACTAGCAACTATTTCATCAGCATTGAGGCGAATTGTAGTTCTAACACACTGAAGTATGGATCACCTCAACTTAATAACACGAGCTACATATAGAACTTCAGTATCAATCACAGATATTGAACAAGGAACAGTAGCAGAATATTTGCTGTTGATGAGAGACGATATTATTGGTTTTAAAGTGAAATAAAAGGCGCAAAAAGTTCATCAAAAGTATTTGATGATGCTGAAGAATGGAATAAATAACAATCACAAGGCAACTGCCTACTCCCTTCAGAGTCATCATAAAACATCTGAGTCTCCTCTCCATAAACACCTGAACAGAGAGCTGCACTAGGTCATCTTTATGAAATGGATGACATTCTAGCACAATATTGTTTAGCAGTTTGTAACTGATAGCTATAATACTTGGTAAAGGCCAGGGGCGTGCCAAAGTGGGCAAAAGTCTTATTTTGTTATGTACATCTACAGCTTGATAATTTTGTTGGGGGCAAAACAATGCAAAACTTTTCATCTGGAGAGCATTGCCCCCGTGCTCTCTGCAGCTAATTATAGGTGCCTTGAGTTTGTGCTAATTCTCATGCTAGGTTTGTACCTCTTGTGCCTTTGTTTTGTAAAATTTTGACGTATTACAAGGTTAAAGAATTGAACTGTGTATTTCCTGCCGTATAATCATTCCAGCACAAACAAGTATTGCATTTGCTTGCAAGCTTATTGCTAAGCTTGGAGCATGTGAACTTTTTCTAAATATTGTCATCAGCAACGGATGAAAGGAAAAGACTAGAGTTCATTACGATTCAAACTGGAGCATGATTCAAAGGTGAAAAGGAAGCAGCTCAGTTGTAGCTGTTGATGATGGAAGCATTCAAAAAGTGGCGATGGGTCAAATACATTAAAGGGGCCAATTAACAGATTTTTCCTTCTTTCCTAAGGGCCTTTCCGACGCTCTAGAGAGCGTGATCCTAAGAAAATTTTTCGCTCACTCCGCCCGCGTGTTCAGACCTAACTCTATGGTTCAGACCCTCCTAGGTTAGTATAAATGACAGTATAAAACAATTTTGCTTTAAGTTAATATCTATCCAAAGCTGAACTTATTTGGGTAACTCCAACATTGTGCTGTTAAGGCCATAGCTTCATCTTTAGTATCCATAGTAACTGTAAAGCAATTACAATTTAATATTTCTGGTGTTGCTGAATGGGGCACCAACAAGTTGTTTGACACCCCAGTCAGAAATAGCTATCCTGCCATTGATGGAGAAGCCTGAATAACAATTGTGTGAACTCTTCAGAACTGGAGGCCCTATCGAGACATAGCCCCCGTATTAGATAATTTATTTGATAATTTATTATAATTTATTTGACAATTTATTATACTTCATTTGATAATTTATTTGGCATTGCTCTTCACGTGCTTGAATCTAAAAGCATTGGTGATTCCTAGAACTTTTTGAATGGTAGGCTCTATGTGCAACAATGACCACTATTTGGGTGTGGTTTAGCTGCAATCACGCCCATATTTTCAAAGAAATGATAATTTAGTTTAAAACTGATAAAGTATAATTATAAATTAGAAATGTCTCAATAATCATGTAGCAGTGCAAAATTGACTACAGTAATATAAAATATTTTGGAAGAAAAGTCAATACACTTTGAAAAGCAAGACCAATCCAAGAATTCTTGGAGGGGCTGAGCCCTTTAAAATGAACAGTAATTTTAACAAGGGAGCTCAACCCCCTGAGCCCCCCAGAAATCACCCTTGTCCATGTGGGAATGAAATGGTCACACTAAAGACAGAGAGAGGATGCCAATCACTAAAAATATTCGGTGTAAATGTCAATTAAAGAAGAGATCAGCGGTAAGGGGTCAGTGATTTACAATTCCAAATACCAGGGCGGGTTAGAATGGGGGAGGGTATAAAAACTTTTTATAGAACAATAGAGGGGTATCACCATCCTTGAAAGCTTTCTAGCAATGTGGTATGATATCTTGTACTTATTTCTCAATGGAGCATGAAACCTTTTCGACAAAGATAGAGGGGCTACAACACTGTTGAACAGTTTCTAATTTCTAGCCCGCACAGCTCCCAGGGTTATAAATGACTGGTCCCTAAGTTCTGTTGGTTAATTAACTGCTGCTAAATACAAGCATAAGAAAATATATCTTGTACAAAATGCTCATATGCCTACTCAACATTGACTTCTAATGTGTTTACCATTCACAAATTTGTTGAATCCGGCTGTCATTGGCGACAAGTTCGCCTGAGGTTCTCGGTGATTTCGGTTGTTATGCGAAGGAGGCTCCGCAATGGCGTACTTCCAATGGTAGGAAGCTCCTAGAACTTCCTTCTGAGAATTCAGCTCAATGGGACTGAAGATGAGCTTTAGCCATATTTCATGGACAATGCACCCGCGAGACAATGCGATTAAAATACTGTTTGACAGTATCATGCACCTAGCATTTGCCTAGCTAGTAGACTAGAGTCCAGATCTCAGAATTTCACGGCGTGGACATTATATCGGGAAGTATTTCTCTTGAAGTGGAATGGAGAACTTACTAGTATGAGTGCTAAGGCATTTATACAGTTGTGGCACAAACCTCCATAATTCTGGTTTTTTCTGATGAAGTTCCAAAGACAGGATTGAGTACACAGAACAACTGGTGCTACGTAGGAAACCCCACGAAAGCCATAGTTTTGGGGACAAAATTTTGTAAGCATGTCCCATCCTGTTTTATTGGAACAATGCAGTTGTTATGCGAACTCAAGCTTGTTCTAAGCGTTTTTATATACTTGTAACCACAGTAATTCCCTTACAAGAGCACGTTTAGGCACGTATACATACCTCATCGATGAGTACAGAGTGTTGAATAAATTGTTGAGTAAGCGGATGATCGTGAATAGAGGGCGCCTGCATCCTGGGGAAGGTCACTCATTGTGTATACTTTTTACGTTATTTTAAGTCAAAGTAAAAGGAGGTTCACTTAGACGTAGCCGACATTAAATCGCCCGTAGCCGCCTCTTATTAACAGCTCTGTGAGTAAAGCAAGCACGTGACTGGAGGAAATGCCCTGGAAGGGCAAAACTTGCATGTACAATCATTTTCGTGGGCAAAAGTCTTATTTTGTTATGTACATCCACAGCTTGATAATTCTGTTGGGGGCAAAACAATGTAACACTTTTCAACTGGGGAGCATTCCCCCGTGCTCTTTGCAGCTAAGTATAGGAGCCTTGAGTTTGTTCTACTTCTCATGCTAGGTTTGTTCATAGAATAAAACTGAACATCAGCAACTGCGAATAATGACTCAAAAATAAAGTTACGCAGTGAGCCACTCAAAAAATACTTAAACTCAATTTTCATCGATTTTTGAATTCTTTTCTCCCTTGTACGACGTTGTACGCTTTGGAGGTAGGACCCTCCCCTGAGTGTACGTACTTCTAAGTTATTACAAACCCAAATCTAGATATTCAAATCTATTGTTTGTCTCACTATTTTCAAAGCGTGACAAAGTCAATACATAGCCGAGATATCTAAAATTATCACAGTCTTGTATAAAAATCAAATGGAACTTCGTTACAACCTTAAAAAAGGTGGTTATATTTGCTTAGGATGCTTTGCAAGTAATTAGCGTTTGAGAAGTACATGAGCCTTCATATGTTCTTTGAGGAGCCTCCTCCCCTTCATAAGACATTTTACCCTCTTTGGGCACATCCTCCCCACTTAAGAACGGACGTAATTTTTGAATGGTCCCCAGTAATCCAGGAAGACCAGCAGCAATTTTCTGTGGTTGATACCAAAGCCCTCTATCTTTCTGGTTATTTTGCTTGCTGGAGGCCTCGAGTTTCTCTTTTTGCCCAAGGGCCTCTTAAATCTATCAGGAACTCTGCATTGTCCTTGCTTGTTTGTCCGTCTGGCAACCCGACTATTATGTAGCTACAGTAATCGGTCGCTTAGAAGGAGCTGATAGTTGCTTTGAGAGCGCATCGCAGTGACATTGAACACTGTAGTCCTGATTTGTTGCTTTTCTAGTGCTTTTTCACGTGACGTCAGTGAGATCGGAAACGAGTATAAAGGCTATATCGATTCTCAGAGGTACAGAATACAAAACTATCACTACAGCATGGAGAAGAAAGAGATTTGTCAAGAGCAACATCGGAGAAGGATATATTATGGTCAACCTTCCCGAATTATGAGATAAATATCCATCTAGCCAACCCTGGCAGTGGAAGAAACTGTTTAATTTATAGCTCACAGACTAAACAAATAACTTGCCAACAAAAACATAAAAACTTCCAAAAGAAATCTTAAAGAAAGAGCAAATTAGAAGGTGTAATTGTCCTTACGTGGTGAGACCGTTTGTTGAGTTTTGTTACAGCTGTAGAAGTTCAATAAGGTCAATCTTTTCACGAGTCCTTGGCGTTTCTCCACCAACACTCCACCAATACTTTTGCAGCTTCGCCCATTATAGACTGACAACGGAGTACAAACTCCATAGGATCATTCGTAGCAGATGGAATTCGTTCCTGCTTGTAAAAGCTGTGGTTTTATGGACAATGCCGAGACGCCCATAGTGTTGAGTGCATGGGTATTAACCTACATATTTTATGTAGATGGGATTACATCCTACGTGGGGTCATGTTATTGGCTAGATTTTTAATGAGGATACATTTATGACATCGTTGTACATAGATACACATGGTACATTTCCGAACAGGGCTTCAAATACGTGCGTGTGACATATTAAGAAAAGACAAATCTTATACCTTCTTGTAAATTCGTGTTTTAAGGAAACAAAGAAGAAATCACTTAATTTAATGCTCAAAGCGTTTTTATCATTTTACGATAAAAACAAGTTTAAGCAAGTATGTGCTGAGTATATATATATATGTATGTTTATATATAAATATATATATATATATATACATATATATATATATATATATATATATATATATATATATATATATATATATATATATATATATATATATATATATATATATATATATATATAAATATATATATATACATAGATATACCCCAGTGCAATGCGCTATGGGATGGCGACACCAGAAGGCAGTAGAATAGCACTCTAAATCAGAAAGGTTTACATGACAGTCATGTAGGAATGCAATAATGAAAGTTAAAGTAAGTATGAATCACCAGACTAGTCACACATTTATCCGATCAATTTTGTTACTGGCAAGCTCTCCTAACAAATGCAGAAGTTACACTGTAGCCTGCTAGAGTTTATAGCAGCAGAGAAGAGAAAATGTAGAGGCTGCTAAGTAATATCTTGGGAACATAGATACTGGGAAGTACATTTTGCCACTAACAACGTCATCAGGGAGGAAGAAGTCTAGGGAGGAGTTTTTTTGTTTTTTGTTAGTAAGTAATGTCGGGGAAAGGCCATAGGGCCTATAACAAAGCCCCGACAAAGGAAAAACTGAGAAAAAGGGGAAGTTTAAGTAGAGAGGGAGATAAGATCAAATTTATTGATGTTAGGTTTAAAAGATGACAAATTGTAGGATTCAGGGAGAGTTGTGGGTGGCAATGAGTTCCACAGTTGAGAAGTTCTTATAATGAAAGATGGAGTTGCTTATAGTTGGCTATGGATTAGGGGGTAAGACAAGGTTTGATGACAGAAGTAAACAAAGAAGTGGCATGAGTTATCTTTCTTATTGATTTGTTGCTTATTTTTTGGGGGGGGATTCATTTTTAAGGTCAGTAGAAATTGCTTAATGGATGCTTCTTTTATACCCACTCATGTTGTCTGTTGTCTTCTGAATATGATTACTTTATGCTCTTGCATTAATTAATATTCTATCAGAATTTGAGTTCGTGTAGAGAAAATAGGGGTGAGCACTTAAAAGCTGAGTGAAAAATAGACCAAGTAAACAGAAGGCGACAGACTTGCATCAAATGCTATTGAAGAACATAAAATTCAACTAGGATTAAATTTTCTTTATCAGATCTAAAATTAATTATATCAGGCTTCATACTATGGTGGCCGAAGACTGCCACTGGAAAATTTTTCAAAGCTTAAATTGTTTTAATTTCAAAATACTTTTTTTCTTTTTGCTTTTACATTTATATTTTTCATCAACAAACATTTTCAGCTGGACATTTTTCAAATTAATTTCTTTTTCAATTTTTTTTGAAAACGATAAAAAACGACAAAAATGTTTTTATTTTTTCCACGTGTCCAAAACTGCCAAAACCTCTTTCCTAAACTTAAACTGCCAAAAGCCTCATTACCGACTAGCTCTGCCGGAACAATACTCTGGTCTAGGACAACTGCTCTACCTCCAGTTTTCTTTCAGTATCGTAGCATTGGTTTCCCGCTATTTTCAGCTGGTTTGTCGGACAGGAACCCCGAAAGATCCTAAGACTTTTGACTTGTTTACAGAAGAGTCTTCATCGTAACAGCATCTGTACTTGTCAGTGTGATTTACTGCGATTTAGACTCAACTTCCTCTGTGAGAACGGTCTGAATCGGAGAGTTTTGTGAGCTTGAGATGAAAAGCAGTGTCCCGTGCTGGTCTACTTTTGTAACAAACATATTATCATAATTCAGATATTTTGAAAACTCTCTAGAGAGTTCCCATTTGGAAAGCGAGCATAAATATTTGGGAAAACCCCTCCATGAAAGTTGGACAAGCCTCCAGAGCCCCCAATCGTATACGTTGGCTGCCTGAAGAGATTTTCTCTAACCTAGGCCGGATCCAGGGGGCGCCATGCCCCCAATCGGCAGTGTTTCTTACAGCAAGCAATAGGGTTAAGAAACTTTTCACATAAAAAAGACAATTAAGCCCCCTCCAAGCCCAGCTCTGGATCCGCCCCTGTCTCTAACAATGCAAAATTTTACTTGTCATGAAAGGCAGCGGGGGTAACAGGTACTAATGGCTCCCAAACTTCTGCTGTAAAAAATAGCTCCAGAGCTTGCCACTGTTGCAGAGGACGTGAAACACATGTTGCGACTGAAAGCCAACGAGTCTGATATGGCTTTAAGATTTTGTGTGGTTCAACATCAACAAAATGTTGAAATTCTCCCAGGCTCTTCTTTCGGTTAGGAGAATTTGCAAAGTAATTATCTACATCATGAATCAGTTGTTTGACTGTTTTTGATAGTGTATGGATATGGATATTATTCATACCCCATATACAAGATGTAATGCGTTCTGGGCTTTTTCTGATTACCTAATGTCACCGAAAAACTAGAAATAAACAAACCATATAACATTTGTATAATCAATTGATATTGGTTATCAATTGATGTGATACTGCTTGTTTTTGAAGCGGTAAAGAAGGATAGAGTTAATCCAAGCGTTTTTATCAATCAATCTGGTAACCCTGAATTATTATTCAACTCTACCTGTATGTACAGTATCACACAACAAGCAGCATTCATCGACAGCATGTGGTATATGACGCGAACCGGCAAACCGGTCCCCAAGGCCAGTTTACAATATTGCACACCCTCGACAACTGGGAGTCCTATGGGAAAACCAAAATCAATCCCCGTCCCCCGTTAGTGAGAGTCCCAGTAAAGTGGAGCTCTCGGTAACTGGAACAGGTGGATAAAATACGGTTATAGTTCCACCTATGCTAAGCACCATGTAAGTTGTCACATGTCACATCTTCACTTCTTAATCACTTGCCTATTTTGATCCATCCATCAGGTGCCTAGCTGCGTAGCGTTGGCAATCATTTCAATCTCCACATATCTCGATCCTTGGCAGCTCTCAGCATGTCTGTCACTTTTTCCACCTTCAGCCACGACGTCAGGCCGTCCAACATCTCCTCTCGTAGTCTTCCTCTATTCCGATTCCTTCAAGCATTCCTGTGGTAATGTCGTACTCCATCTTTTCCCGTCTCATAACATGCCCAAAAAATGTCGCCTGTCGCTTCCGTATCCGATTTTTGAGCTCGACTGCTCTGTGTCCGCCTCCTTCAAAACCTTTTCATTTGTTTTCTTTGCCGTCCATGGAATTCGAAGTATTCTTCTAAGAAACCACATTTCTACGGCTTCCAATTTCTTTTGAATCTGCTTGTTTATAGTCCATGCCTCACATGCCTATTTTGATATGACCATTAAAAATTTTCAAATAGCCATCTGCCCACCACGTGTATTTTCGCTTTCCTTTAACGTTGTATGAAATCAAGCAATTTCGTGCAAGTAATCTTATTCTAACAGATTTGCCGTGGCCCCCAGTAGGCAGAGGAAAATAAGTGAAGGTGTAAAGGATTTTTCAAGGGGAATTTGAATATTGTCCCACATAGCGGGAGTCCCAGTTTACTGTGGTCCCAGGCCCCGCCTACACTATACCAATGGCTATCATCGCGTTGCGTCATGGAATGATCACTGTCGGATAGGGTGATCGTTTATACTATACCAGATAGAAGCACAATAATATGGCGTGGCTTTCATATCACCTACAGACCGCAGTGACTTTCCTTCTCATTTGCAGAGCGTCTCCTACCGGATAGCTTTGGTATGATGTAAATGGTACCCCCCTATCGGATAGAAATATCGCGGCGCGACGATAGCTATCCCGTATAGTGTAAACAGGGCCCCAGTTATCGCAATTATATTTTAGTACCCTACTGCGTTAATTTCCTTCAAAGTCAATCAAGTAAGAATTTTCAATTTACGAAAGAATTCATACGTGGTTACTGTGTGGCTGTGGTTATCAGAGGATTCTGCGCATGCGCAAAACCCTTAGCACTCAAATCTCGGTAGAGCAGAACAAGATACTCGGAGTGGGTGCTACACTACACTAGTGTGTCTATGAACTATTCATTCGCATATCTTAAAAATGTGGAATGAAATTCGTATTCATTTGTAATCAATGAGATAAATAAATCGGAATTCCAAGAGTGAGTACTTAACACACTAGACAAGGAATCACAATATAAATTAAAGAGTAAAGAGTTCAAACATAGGACAGTGAGTATTATTAACATTAAAAATACTATTTTTCTCATGCTATTTTTCCAAATACAAATAAAATTTAGAATCTCTCTTCACCAACAAGTGATCTGCATACGGCAGACGAGATTACATCTAGTTGATACTTAGTAGTTTATCAAACAGCGATACAAACAAACAATATATCTATGCAAACTATTTTTATTAATAGCATCATCTTTTTATCTACATATCTTACAAAATAGGGAGATCAGATTTATTTTTAGGCTGTGTGCGCTAAGGGGCCAGTCATCTTTTATGCCAAGTACAGACAAGATCTCTAAGATTGCCAAGAAACTTTAGGATAAAGCTTGAGAAAATGTGTAACTACAATCAGCAAAAGAGTGCCTATGAAACTTCTCCTCAAGTAACTTCACTTCAATCATTGCTTCAATTCATGTCAAGGAATTCGAACATACGTTTTTTATTAACAGAGCAGTAAGGGATTGCATGAAAGTGTCTCATCAATTGCAATTTACCACATCAATTGCAATTTACCACATCAAAAGCAAACGCAGCGACGCCAACAACAACAACAACAACAGCAACACCTATGTGTTGCAGCGCGACGTGTGAGATCAAAACAACATGCAACCCATAAGAACTTGTCATTAATATTCATGACTCTGCCACTCTTGGAGAAAGATCATTGAAAAATATCATCCTTTACCCAAATCCTAACCCTAGCCTGCATTACTCATACTATCCTAACCCTTATCCCAACCCCAAACATAAATCCTAGCCCACACCCAGTTTCGCTTTTTGATGGATTGCATTTCGTCTTGACTGATGTGTGATATAGCTTTACTTCTTGGCCAGCTAGCATGCTCTGCTTGGTTAACAGAGAGGAGCTTGCCACCTGACTATAGGACTGCCACCAATGCAGGAAATGTCTTTGTTGCAAATAATGATGGGCTAGATGCCAAACGAGAACTTTAATCAAACAGTAACATTGCCACTCTCTTTTGATTTGAAACGTTGTCCGTTAACAATATTTCATTGCTGACATCGCTTCCCTTCTTTGATACAATGATTGCTCAATACATTTATTGAACATTTGGAAGCGTTTCTATCATTATGGAGTAAGCTATCAAAAGATTAAGCTGTACCAAACCACACTTTGCCTAATGACCTTTGCTGCTGTCGCTGTTGTTGTACCACGCCAGGCTATGCCAAACAGGTTTTGTTAATGTTTTTGTTGTAGTATGGCATTTAATATAGCAAACTTGCACCTGATGTGATGTATATGCGACTGTGTTGTAGTATTTGTCTACAAGTACTGCTATATCAGTGATATAACACTTGTAGACAAATACTAAAACACAGTCGTATTTAAACGCATTTGAAGGCCTATTGTTAAGTTGCTGGCTGAAAGAGTTTGTTAGTCCCGCAATTGATGCCTGCACATTTGCATACTTAAAATGGATAATACACCTGTACCCTTCTTTCTCTGCATAAACAAACGTTAAATAAAGAGGTAATGAATAATTCATCACAGTATATACATAACGCAGTAAAAGCATATTGACTGGTTGTATGCGGTAAAGGTGAATAATTTATCACAGATTCATTCATTCATTGGTGGCTCAATAACTGATTTTCAAGGGGCCCTCCGTCTACACTATACACAAAAAAATAATTACAATATATGAAGCCTAAAAAGTCTAATTACAAATCTTAAAAGAACATAATATACAATTTAAAACGGTTGTGATAATCTGTAAATACACCGACGCAAGCTAAATTAGGCACTTAAAGGCTTTAATTGAAGTAGGTTGTTTGGCCTCAGTTGAAAGGCCATTCCAACATTTAGCACCTCTGAATGAAAAGCATTTTTGTCCGTTACCAGAGCTTTTAAAGGCAGCCTCAAGTCAGTATTTGCATTTCGAAGACTGCGTGTGGCATTAACGGTGTTTTTAGTAAAAATATCGCAAAAGTATACGGGAGCAATGCTGTTTAAACATTTAAAGACTGTTAGATCTAATTGTCTATTTATCAACTCTTCAATTGTTTTCCAACCTAAACTTCAGATCAGAGGTTTGCTTGGAGCACGAAAATGACTGTTGGTCACGATGCGTGCTGCTCTGTTTTGGAGCCTCTGCAATTGCTGCTTCACAAGTAACCCTAGTTGGCTCCTCTATAAGTTGAGTAAAGCTCAGCAGGTTAAAAATTCTGCGTAGATGCATTGCATTCATGTCATTGGATCGGTTAGCAGCTTTCTTGACAAAATCACAGTTTGTGTCGCCAAGTAAAATAATTTCTTTGCCCTCTTGATCTAAGTATGAAAGGATTGTCCCAAGCTTGTTAATAGAAACAACAGGGTTACTTGGAGGACGGTACCAAGCAATCACAATGCATGATTTGCTTTTAGGGGGTTGTATTTCTACACAAATGAGCTCTAGATCCTGATAGGCCAGATCAGTGTAGCGAGTGTATTGAATTGGCTCCCTTATGCACAACGCAACTCCACCCCTATGAGCAGTTCTATCTCCACGTTCCTTTTGATACCCTAAAATATTCGTAAGCTGCTTTGAGTATGAATTGTCCATCTTTGTTTCATTCAAGGCAAGTACATGAATGCCTTTTTCGCCTAAAAGGATGAAAATTCATCAAGATGGTGGCGAAGACCATTGATATTCAGGGATGCAATGAAAAGCCCTTTCTTATGTTCAGTATGCTGATGGATGCTAAACCTATTGGAAAGAGTAAATTCTTTAGAACAAGTATAGTATGGATCAGCCTCACTTACATTTTCTATAGTTTGTAAGCATTGAGCCTGGCCGTCAGTTTTATCTAAAATGTTAAAGACGATGAAATCTGGTGAAACGTCAAAGTCTGAAGGCCGTATTAAGGTAAAGCCTTCTGTACATGAAATTGATTTACATCCAGTATCAGATTTTCATAATTCAGGGTCTTCACTAATTGGACCTGATTTCAGGGAGAATGAAATATACAACGTTAAATTCCTTGAGGATGTGCTATAAAGTCTAGATGCGCTATTCAGTCAATTACATGTAACGAAGTTTACAAAATTACCTGCTAAAACATTTGTGCCATAGAAATTTAAGTAAAGTCCCCACTTTTCTAAATGTTCTGCTTCGATGTTATCTTGCGATAGTCATGTCGATGTCATGGTCCTTTACCCCAGCCTCAACTAGATAGTTTACTCTTCTTATCTTGTGTTCCATCTGCAAATCAGCTCTGAAAACAATTCCCGATATTGCAACGTTCTGTACCCTTCTCTTTATATCAACAGCTAGTGCTATCATTTTGTTTGCAAGTCTTACCTCATTTTTATTTTTAAGACTGTTAGTTCCGCAGTGGAGAATCAAGGCTTCTGGTCTTGTTTCGAGGGCTGGCATTACATAGCCTTTCATATCTTCAATTTTTGCTCCTCCAAAGGTATTCAGTTGAACATCATGACTTTGGATAGCTTGATTCATCGCCCTTCTATTTAATGATTTGATCATACAGTCTCCCACAATACAAAGTGTAGGCATTTTGTCTGTCTTCGTATTACTTCGCCTTTGTACATTTTAAAAATTATTAGTTTCACTGGTTGCGTTTCCTACCTTGTGCATTGTTCCCATCGCTCTTTCAAAATTTCTTGCTACCTGATGTGTGCGGTTCCCAATGACCCTTTGACTTATTGACCACTGTTGTTGTGTGCCCAGTCTGTCATCATATATCCTCTTTTGCTTTTCAACCACATCAGCTTCCCAGGGATATTTTTAACCACATCAGCTTCCCGAGAAGCGAAACTTCATGGAAGTGTTGTTATGAGTTAATATTTGCTTTTTAAAACATATATGTGGTATGTGGGAGTGCTGCTTCATATATTTATATATATATATATATATATATATATATATATATATATATATATATATATATATATATATATATATATATATATATATATATATATATAAT
>OLMO02000003.1:11043948-11082374 GCA_900291935.2 Cassiopea xamachana | reverse complement strand
ATATATATATAAATAGATATATATAATATATATATTATATATATATATATATTTATATAAATATATACATGTATATATATATATATATATATATATACGTATGTATGTATGTATATGTATAGTTATTGCATACATAACAGCCATTAAAACTGGAATTTTCACTGGTTGAACATTGTATTTGTCAACTCAGGTGGCAGCTCTTTATTTAATAACTTGCAAGTACTCAAGAAAAACCTAATGCAATCTTTAAGTGGATATATTTGATATAGCCTATTCAAAACTGTGAAGTTTAATATCCTCCAATTACCTGTCGTTTGTGAAATGACTCATTGGTACTAATAATGTATATAGTCCTTGTTGGTTTCCATCGTAACTTTCATTTGAAAGTTAACAGGTGTTTAGGTTAAACACCATGATTTGTGTTTGATGTTTAAGCTAAATACCTAATAAAAGAATAATTGAATAGCAGTGGTGACTTGTGAGGTTAACCCCTGGGTATTCTCTAAGAAGGGGAAATTACGAGGCATTTATGTGTTTATTAGGGGCGTGGGGCGTCACCCCCAATATTTCTGAAATTGCAAGAAAGTTTGTTAAAAGTCGGTCATACTGCAAGAGAATTGGCCACGGTTTATTCTGTGACCTTTCGTTATTGGTAACAGTGTACTGTTACTACTAGTAGTTGGTTGAATTGTCAAAACACCCCCCCTCCCACTGAAAGTTTCTCGGCACATCTCTGCTTAAGAGGCAGTTGACAAGTTTTGGAATTGTAGTGCAAAAACAATGGAGGAAGTCTATTAGGCGGAAGTTTGTTTGCAGTTAGACTTGTCAAAGTATAAAGGAAGAGGAGGACACACCTCTCGTAATCCATGGTAGGCCTACCATTTCAATATTGCCACGAAGACAAACTGAAGTTGCCTTAACTTCCATTACGTGCCGTAATAAACTTAGAAGACACATGTTCAGAAAACCGCTTCAGAGGAATCTCCCTTCGGACATTCTTCAAACAAAAATGGATTTGAAGCCACACAATACCTTTTGCTTTCGCCGTTTTCTAACCGATGATGGCCATCCAATTGAAAATTACAAAAACTTGTCATTTGCTAGCGGTTTAATGCAAAGAATCTAAACGGCATATTTTAACCCTCAAGAAAATAAAGCAATATCTGTAGAATGAGGAATGGTTGTCATATGTTTCATTTGCTTGCCAGGTTGTCTCGCAACACTACATCGTGTTCTCACTTCACAACACCTGTGTGTTGGCTGCCTTTATAATGCCATAAGCGAGTTGCATTAGAGCAATAGTAGATAAAAATCGGCAGCTTATTTTTCAATTCTATTGACTGACGGTCAACCAACCCATTCATAAAATTCTACACTCTGATTGGTTGACTTTAGACCGAATAGACTCAGTGGCGAAGCTAGCTCTGACGAGTTGGTCATGCAAAATTCATTGCGCATGCGCAAATATGATCGCGCATGCGCAATGTAATCCTGTTCAAAAGTATGTTATCAACCACTTCTCACTGGTTACATTAATGCAAGTATATATGATTACTATCTACTGTTCAGATGCAGTGTAGAACTTAGTACCATTGCCAAGGCAAGTTACTTCTCAATATAGGATACTGAGCTAAGCTCAAGCCCCACGTCAAGGGTTTGCCTCTTGCTAGAGTTTCCTTTTAGGCTTAAGGAACCCTACCAATTCCATGGCAATGAAGGAATTGGGGGTAAGCAACCTGAATAACTTCTTTGGTTTCCAAAAGGAGTAATGACATTTCCTCTGTTTGCTGACTTTTCCATTTATTTAGATATGCCCAAGGACATAGCTCACAAGAAAATAGCAGTATTGTTCCAGATCCATTCAGACTTGCCAGAAACACAAGAAGCTTTCTACAAACCCTTCCTCCCTAACTTGCTCTATCTAATCCGCAAAATCTATAACACAAATCAGTGATGTGTTTATGGGGAGTATGGGGGCATGGTGGCCCCAATATTTTCAAAAATGCAAGAAAGTTGGTCAAAATCTGGCTATACTGCAAGAGAGATGAGCCCAGTAATTTCTGTGACCTTTTCTTTTTTTAGTAACAGTAGCTGGTCAAATGATCAAAATGCCCTCCCCTTAATGAAAGGTGTCTTGGCACATCTCTGACACACATCATCATGCTTTCCAAGCACTAGCAATCTATGGGGTGTTCTTCCAAAATTCCTATAAGGTATCCTCTTCCAATTCTAAGATCAACAAACATGATCAAATTTCTCTCTCTATTGATCATTCTACTCAATCCCCTGTTGGGGGCTTTGGCATAGACTATGGGGTTTTCCCCAGCACTACATACTATAAAATTCAAATGACAAGTAGTATCTATATAAAGGATCTACTGATTTGCTTAAAAACTTAGGGAGCAATTGGAGCTTCTTCAAATGAAAAGCACAAAGAAAATGTGATCAGCGCATGTAAGAGGTTCTACTAAATATTTTACTGCATTACTTCTATCATAATAATTGAAATTTGGAAAGAGAATCCATCTGGCACAGAATATGATAATCAAAGCCATACTATGAAAGTTATGGCATATCAGAAAAATGGTAAGATTATTTGAATACAAAATTAAGCCTTCTTGGCTTTTCTATGAATTTATCTAAAATCAAGGAATGCAAAGACTTCTATTTTCTAGCTCTTTCAATATGTCCTTGTGCACAGCTATTCGACACAAGCACCCAAGGCGGTCCTGCTCCATCCTTTTTCTCAAGTAGGTTTTAATTCTCTTTAAGCATGAAAAAGACCTTTCTACTGATGATGAAGATATAGCAATTGTTGCGTTTAATAACAGAAGTTTGAAAACCTCTGAAAAACATGTTTTCAAGTTGAGATTGTTGATATAATCCAACAGCTCTTGAGAAGTTAGTTGCTTTGTGGAAATCAGAATCTCTATAGATAAACAAAAGTTGCTGTTTAAGCAAAGAAAGTTTAAAAAGAGGACTATATCTCCTTTCTAATAGCTCCAACTTCCCAGCTGAGACACTATTCTTCCAAGTAATGAAACAATGGGGATTGACTAAATCTAGAATAGTAAAGTCTTTAAGATCATGAAATCGCTCCTGTAACATACCAGAAACATGATTAATGACGTCAAAGAAAATTCTTCTATAATTGTGCCTCATATCCGACCTTGCATTTGGCTCACCAGCTACTTGAACTACTGAAGCAAAAAACTCATCATAGTACTTATTCCTCAACTCACCAAAGAAGTCAAGAAAACTAACTATTTTCCTGATGCCATAGCTAAGATCCGTTTCTCTGTTCTGCAAAATTATGTACAGAATAGATGATTGCTGCAAAATTTTGTTAAAAAGAGCAATTAAGAAACAATAGAGAAAGCCATTACGATGCTGCAATAGTCCACTTGACATTGAAAGAGTAACATCATCCCAAGGTTGTGGATTCTCAACTATAGATTGCAAAGCAGTTAAAAGAGATTGATACTTTTCAAAAATCACACCTACTGTACGTGAACGATAGAACCATCGGGTATCTCCAGGCTGTGGTATCTCAATACCATGTTTCCTAAAGAGTTCCTTTCTTTTCGAACTCATACTTGTGAATGAGCTGAAAGCAGATACATTTGCAAAAAAGACCTTCACTGCAGGGATAGATGAAGCTGACTGACATAACACGAGATTCAGTCGATGAGCTGCACAATGGAAAAAGTAAGCAAAAGGGTAGTCCTCACGAAGAAGACGTTGAACCCCAGAAATATGGCCATACATGACTGATGCTTCGTCATAGGTTTGCATGATTAGCTTGTCTTTCAGGGTGTCTCCATATCTCCTCAAAATTTGCTTCACAACACTAGAGATAGCTGGAGCCGATCTGTCTGAGCTCAAATTAAAAAAGGTAAGAAATCTCTCCACAACTTCTCCCTTTCTGTCAAAACGTAGAATCAAACTTAGCTGCTCTTTACCTGATATATCTGCTGTTTCATCGACTTGGATGCTTACAAAGTTACATTCAGCAATTTCTTTGTCTATCTCATCTTGAATTACTAAATCTACAGATTCAATAATATCATTCTGGATATCAGATGAAACCCCAGTAAAAGTCCCACCCCCTTCAGCCCCTCTCTGTGAAGCTTCCAGCCTTCCATGAAGGCGACGCTCAAATTGGGGATCAAACTTAGCTATAAGCTCAAGAAGCTCCCTATAATTTCCCTTATTTAAGCTGACACTCGACTCATCGTGCCCCCTAAATGATAGCTCTTGTTTGCTTAGATAGAGCACAGCCTCAGACAAAATTTTTACTGTAACCCTATTCTGCCTTACCTGTTCATTAAACCGCTCAATCTCCTCTCTTCTTGCTCTAGAGAATATAACGTCAACCCTCTCCGATACGTTGAATGTACTCAACATTTTATATGCCTCCATGTGAGACTTAGCTTTCTCGTGTTTCTGGCAATCTGACAGGAAACCGTGCAAATTTGTAAACCCAACTAAGGTCCATATGGAAAAAACTCCAGGCTTAAAAAGTAAGCATGGCCAGCAGAACAGACCTTGCCTTACTTCACTTCCACACAACCAATCCTTCTTCTCATACCACTGTTGACGAAACGCTCTTCCATGGCTTCGAATGGCAAGCTTCGGTTTGGGCGATTTTGTTGTACAATTAAACGTTGTTCAGCAACACCTCTCGCCAAGAACGATTTATGGATCAATTCTGATACAACATCTCTATTTGTGACAATTTCTGGCGCACGTAGCCGAGCCATCACAAATAAAGTGGAATGTAATTCGTATAGTTTCTCGCTGTCAGTTAGGCCAGACGAACCTCACAAGGTCAAGGTAGTACCCAGTGCTTTCGTTGAATTACTGGATCACGCATTCTGCAAAGTGCATGATACCACGCGTCTAGGGGGTGACGTTCCGAGCTTTGATTGGTGAATTAGCTATGGATTTGCCCAATGAAAGTACTCTATTTTGCTATGACATCATTTTAGTCACGCAGTTTTAAAAAGTGCATGACATATGTGATTATGTAAATAATGACTTGCGAATGTTGCAAAGGAACGAAGCCAACCCATATTCAGCACTAACTCCGAGCATCCAAGGTCAAATTAAGTCATCAGTAGGGACAAAAGTAAACAGCTTTTTGTTAACAAATATAAGCCTTATTGTAGCTTCTTTTTGCAGAACAATTTGTTGACAGAATTTTCAAATAAAAGTGACATTCCAGAATAGTATTAGTGATGCAGTGCATGACAAGCATGTCCTCTAGCTTCGCCACTGAATAGACTCACCGCTTATTGCATGGGCATAACAAAACAGAGAGAATAAGCGGTGATATATTGCTCCTACGCAGCATTCCTCTCAATAATGGCAGTCTAACGTGGAAAGTTCATGCAATAACGAATGGCTGTATTGAATTTTAGGCTTCAAGGGATTCAAGGGAATAAGCTTTTTCAAAATGATATTTTTTCTGATATCCCAGGGTATTCACTGAATATCTTGCATACCAATTCAAACCTCTAGCAAAAAAGTGTGCCTACGTCTACAAACTTGTCATAGAAAGAGCGACTTACTGTGAAAAATTGAAGGTAAACAGTGTCTCTTGGTCATAGGAATCTACTAGAACTTCAGAAGAACATGTTCTCTTCGTGTTTGCTAAAAGCTGGTCGTCCAAAAATTTGTGACGCAAGAGGGGCACTTGGTTATTGTAAGGTAGAATAGTGGAAAGAGCTCCATCTTGGGCTCAAAAAATGGTGGCAAAAAGCTTATTGTCTAAAGTAAGCCTAAAATCCAGGGATCTTCAACCCACTTTTAGGAATTCAATATATTTTATATCTTGAGGGTGCATTGCCAATGCCATTTGGCTTAAGGGGGTATCCATAAAGGATATCCGCAACTTGGGGGAGGGAGGGGACAAGCAGCAATGGGGAAAAGTGGACAGGGGAGGGAGGGAGTTTAGCTGTAAATACACATTTTAAAAAATAGTCTCTGTAAGAGAGAAGATGGTATTTAAAGGTCATTTGATCATCATCTTCCTTTGTTAAAGATTGAAATATAAAGAGGCAGACAAGAAATACGTACAGTATGCATGTCTTTTTCAAAGAACTTTTATTTTTTCATAGTTTTTGCAGCTCATTGTTGTCTTCCCACTAAGTGTCCGCACGGACAGAGGGGGAGAGTTGCTAAGCAAAAAGCGGACAGGCGTGGGCAAGGGGAGGAAGGGGGGTTGAAAACTGCCAAGAATATGCGGTTATTCTTTATTGGTGACCCCTAATGGCAAGAGTCACTAGGTGAAGTGCAAAAGAAGAATTAATGGAGTAAAATATATTGTCATTCTTAAGACAACCTCTTCTAACTGCCTACTCAAAACTTTCGGGAAGATGGGCAATTTACCTTTCAGCATTATAAAACACCTCATATCAAGCTATTAAACAGAAGCAAAAATTAATTTGCTGATATTTCTGCGGTTCCATGGCCAGCCAACAGCCCTGAAAAAGCATAACGGGATATTTACGTTTAGCTAAAAACACAAGCAAAGTAAACAGTGCTTTGTGTGGCTTCCTAATGAAAATGGGAGGACTTGTTGTCCATGTTTTTTAAGAGCCAGCAAAGGACGACTATATGCTCCAAGATCATAGCTTTTTCTTCCCATAAAACTTTCCACTTTTAGTTTCTGGGATGTTGACAAAGAGAAGAGCCTTTGGTGGTACTCGAAAGTACTGAATAATGGTCCCCCACAACGATTACTAATTTCTGAAAATTTTTCTAGCCCCCTTCTTATTTCAGCTCCTCTTTTATAAATATTTCCAAAAATCTGAGGACGTGAATTTATAATTTCCCCTAAATGTGAACTAAAAGCGAAAATCCAGTACATTTAATAATGGAAAACTTACCCAATTTAGTTGAAGTCGTCAGGCCAATGGTATAAATACAAGAATTATTCCAATTATTCCAACTGCCAATTTATTAAATTTTCAAATATTTCCAGCCCCCTATTTAATAAATTTTCGAGAATTTTCCAGCCTGCTAATTTATTCCAAACACCCTTAATTATTCAGTACTCTCGAGTACTTAAGTAATGCCCTTGTAATGGACCTATAGAACAAAAATCAAGAGCCTACCAGTAATGACTGAAAGGGTATCATCGAGTGGCAGAGTGTTACCAGCAAAATCGATAGTCTACACAGGGACACAAATCCTTTATCGTCCAGTTGCTCTTTTCTGTTGGAAGTCCAAGAACAGAAATAGAAGCATTTATACGGTAACGCCTCAATTAAGCGCCCCCTCGAACAAGCACCTACTTTATGAGAGAAATAACAAATCAACGCCCCCTTGAATAAGTACCCGCACTTGAAGAAGCCCCATTCCTCTGCAATCAAAAGCAGGGCTAACTCGAGTTTATCATAGCCTTTGTTCTGGCGTTTAATTATGGAATACAGGAACGTAAATAAGCAAAAGTACAATAAAAATCTATTCTGGCTTTCCAATGTTTCAATGTCAATAATTTTATCATTTCTTCAAGCTTCTGCACCATGACTTCTTCAAAATTACTATCATTGTCACTGTTGTGTAATTAGCTGGAACCACTACACTGATTTCTTATCTCTTTTGCCAACAACTTTGGCCTTCAAGTCTTTTCTTCTTACGCCATCTATTTTTTTTATTTTATGTGAATAGTCCTTACTTCCATTTAAATAAATAAGTGCCCCTCTCGTATAAGCACCCACGTTGAACAAACACCGAACTTAGTAGCAAAAAATTGTATAAGCGCCCGGGCGCTTAATCGAAGGCTTTATCTATTTATTTTGTTTACTTACAATTTCTTTAATGTTGGGAAACAAATACAAATATAACTAACAAGCCAATTTATGTTAGCAAAGCAAAAAAAATTGTTATAAAGTTTTCAAATATAATTAACAAATACAAATATAACTAATATACACAAATATAACTAACAAATACAAATATAACTAATAAACACAAATATAACTAACAAATACAAATATAACTAATAAACACAAATATAGCTAACAAATACAAATATAAGTAAAAAATACAAATATAGCTAACAAATACAAATATAACTAACAAATACAAATATAACTAACAAATACAAATATAACTAACAAATACAAATATAACTAACAAGCCAATTCATTTTAGCAAAGCAAAAAATTGTTATGCAGTTTTCTTTAAAGTTTGCATAATAGTTCTTGCGATTTTTTGATAAAAGTAACTTTAATATGTAACGAATTTGGTGGCGTTATCCGCTTTTGCAATTAACACTTTTAAAGTAGGGTTTATGGAGTTTGAAATCACCCACTATCAAAAAAGGACATATCGAAGAAATGGCTTGGACCTAGTCCAGTAGTGGAATTACCAATAACCAATTAACAATCAAAACAAATGAGCTGATTGGTTGAAAACACTTGTTGTAATTATGGGCCAGATTGAGACAATTAAATATTCCGTTTGTGATTTTTATGATTTTATGAAAACATAACATAGCATTTCTAACAGAATTTCGCTATTGATCATACCATCTCTCTTTACACGATCACAACGCTAACTTATTCTACTCTACACGATGCTAATTAACATGCCATCTAAAACCAGGGGGTATTTTTCCCGTAACAAATTACCGGGGTATCTTTGCAACAACACTTTCCCCCTTGAAGTGCGTGAGTTGTGTTAACTGACAGGCCATTGAGTTACTTTCACGGCATTCATGGAAGTACATGAATTGAATCGCTGAAATAGTATTCCATACCATGCCTATTCACATTTGCATCAAAATTGAAAACTTCTATTTTTTAATCCAAGAATCATGTATAGACAACACCTGTAACTATGGAGTACTGTAGCCCTTATAAGGAAAATTCAGACAATGCAGTTCATTGACAAATGGAGAGTAGTTTTTGTCTTGCGAGCCACAAACCTTTCGAAAGATGACCGAGTTCTTGAAAGATGACCTAAAATTACCAGAATTCAAGGGCTGTGGCCCAACAATTCAGTTTATTAGAATAATTGACAGAGTGTTTGACATTCTCAATTCCAGAAATCCATATGGAAAAGGCTTCAAGTCTCCATTAAGGCACTCAAATATGTCATTAACCAAATCCATTTTTAAGGAAACAGGTGAATATCTTCTTTCACTTCTGACAAGTGAGAATCAACTTCTGGTGAAAGCAGAAGAAAGACATTTGTTCTTGGATTTGTCATCAGCATGCGATGCATTTCTGCCTTGTCAAAGATCCTATTGCAAAGAGATGAAAACCCTTTCAAGTATGTTTTAACATATAAATTTTCTCAAGGCCACATTGAGCTTCTGTTTGCTTGTATTCGGGGAGAGGGGGGTTTTAATAATAACCCAAACACTCTTCAGCTAAAGTATGCATTGAGAAACAGTCTTATGAAAAATTCTATAACTGCATCACACAAAGCCAATGTAATGTCATTTGAAAATGAAAGCACAGGATCCTTGTTCAGTCTCAAATGGAAAAAGCATAGATCCACAATTGTGGAAGAAGCTGGTGATAGTGACAGTGATGATGCACAGCTTCAAGAGCTTTCAGATGCATTGAACAGAGTGATCATATCAGACATATCATAAAATTTGCTGTTCTACATTGTTGGGTTCATTGTACGAAGGCTGAAAAGACAAATTGACAGTTCTATTTGCTCTGAAGCATTGTTGCTGAATTACAACCCTTCAGCTACCTCTGAATGTAGAGAAACACCTTCACATGAGCTTTTCCTAGAGAGAAAAAACAATGGAGGATTAATCAAAGTCTCTTACGGTGTATATAGAACAATTAAGTATGCTGAGCAAGCTTTTCGACACACTGTCAAGGGAAATGGAGAAATGAAAAAACAACAACCTTATTAAGAAAATGACAAATCAGGTCATTGTCACAAATAGGCCTAGAATTGAGTCATTTTTTCCCTCCCTGCAAGATCATAGGCTTGAAAATGATCCTATATTTGAGGATGACCCTTCAACTCAACCGATTAAACAACTATGCCATCGACACCTCTTAATAAGGATGCAGATGTGTGCAAAGAGATACAACAGGCAAGTCATTATGGACGACACTCCAAGCATAAGACATCATTTGAGCAAAATGGTACTTTTCAAAAACGTTTTACTGATATTCTTGTGGATAAGCTACTTAAACATTGATTGAGGATATCTTTAACTTTCACAATGGTTGGATGCGTTTACCACATCAAATATTTGTGAGGTCCACTCGAGTAATTATACTAAAGTGAAGTCCTAGTCCAAATATAAAAACCCTATGCCACTTGGTAAGACCTATGCTAAAGCATCCTATTCATTATCATGCTTAAGTCGGGTATATATGATAAAACTTTAGGATATGAACTAGATTCAAAACAAAAATTATCCTTGCACACTTACCAATTCAAGTTCAGGTCGTTCCACAACTGATGAAACAGAATTCGTTAGTCTGCAACTCCAACAATAGCGCGGTCACAAACCATATTTATCTAATACATTGGTTACTTCATTTTCTAGGTTTATGTTTTGTTGCCTATCGCCTTTTCTCGCCTTTTCACTAATCTTCTGCGTGCTTTCTATGCCTTGCTGTTCCCTTTTGCCGTACGAACAATATCGCGGCAGTTCGCATGCGCGACTTTAATTGCTGTCAATAAACCACAGAGAGTTAGCCCTCTAGTCTTTATTATTAGAGAGCTTACGATTTGACAATGGATCACAGGACCACGGATGACTTGACGCCTGGTATTAGCTCGGTCCCCTACCATCATAAAAAAGCTTACGATTTGACTACGGGACTCATAACAACAGTTGCTTAGGAAAGATTTCGCGCGAAAGTTGCAAAATGGCAAATTTAAGGGTTCATGAAATTATCGACGCATTCTATGGTGCAAACGTGATTGATGATGAGGAATTCCTCCTCTTGCACGAGATAAACAGGTCTAGAAACCCACGTTTTCCCTACGAGCGGTACAGCTTGATAGTGGGAATGAAGACGCCATGATAGTGGGATGCTTGCTGTGTCTGGCCTTCTGCCAAAACTTAAGCAGCATTCCTTTTCACCTGATGGTCAGGTACTTTGTATATATGGAGACTTAGCTTACCCACACAGATTACATCTTCAATACCCCTTTCCAGCACAGAATCTTCAATGCCCCTTTGACTCAAGAACAGCAAGCATTCAATGAATTAATGAGTTCAGCCCGAGTGTCTGTTGAATGGGTTTTTGGGATATCATTAATTATTACAAATTCATGGACTTCAAGAAAAATTTAAAAATTGGGCTAAGTTCAGTAGGAAAGACCTACTCAGTGTGTGCCCTGCTTAGGAATGCAAGAACTTGTTTGTATGGCTGAAGTACTGCAAGGTATTTTATGCTAGAGCCCCCATCTCTTGTTAATTATTTTGCTTGATTGGCTTAGATTCTAGCAGGGGTGGGCCAAGGAGAAAATGTAGATGAACAAATGGAAGAAGACAAGGTTGCTTGGATTTTATCATTAACTTTGCTTATCAAGAAAACCAACACAGAATTTTGTTCCTTAATTTGTTGCATTAGCTGCTGCAGCATGCAAAGCATTTGCTGCTGTGTCTCCAGTAACAGTCTCCATTTTTGTTCCCTGTTAGCTTCTTCTCTTGTTCTCATCTCTCTTTCAAACTCCTCTCATCACTTAATTTTGATATTTCCAATTCTCTCAACTCTAACTGCCTCTTCTTTAAATCTATCTCCTGCTGCCTCAGCTTTACTTCCATCTCCCCTTTATCGTGTAATAGTGCTATTGTTTCTACTCCACTATACGCTCTTCTTTTTTCACCCTTTCTCCATTCTCCCTCTCCTTTGTTTCACCTAGTCGCTCCATGGCCCTTTTCCTTACACCTTCAGCAGTCTCCTTCTCTTTCTCTTTTACTTGACTTCTTTCTCCCTCTGCCTTTGCTAGCTCTTTCTTTGCAGATTCTGCTAGCCCTATTATTGTCTCTATAGCTTCATCCACCTCTGTCATCTGTGGTGAAATCCCACTAGTTCTCTCTTCCATTGCCATTTTTCTTCTAAAGCCCTTTTCCAATTTCGAGTATCTCTCTCGTACTGCTCTCTGGTCAATATAGAACTTAGGCTCTGAGATCTTACTTAGCCGGTCAGCAACCTCATCCCATGCATGTCCTCTTTCTCTAGACCCAAACTTGTGCTGAAATGGCTGTGCCAGTAAAATTTCCCGGCACAGCATCACATCATGTTGTGCACTCCAAACCATTTTGGGCCTACACATAGCAGAACTTTTATTCTGACAAAAATTTTCTTATACTAACTATCAGAAAGCTTGGAATTTAAGAGTACTCTGAGCAAATTGAGATGCACCATAGAAAAAGAAAAACTTTCATGACACTTTATATGTAAATAGATACAAGGGTAGTCAAAATATCATGCTAATTATTACCAGCTTGAGGTAAACATAATCATATGCAATGAAATCGAGCAAACCACTGCAATACTATATAATTTTACTTTCAAAAACACACTTTTGCACAAAAACATTCTACATCCAAGAGAAAACCATTTTCAAACTTAATCAGAAGATACTGGCTGGCAGCTACTAATCATAGTAGTTCGTTTACTGTCTATCAATGTAGGCCCATCCTTGGAGCTTCCTATCCAATACGACATTTCAAATGATTACAACAGAGCATGCAGCAAACACTAAATAGCATCATAAAATGTCCCTAAGTTATCACTTCAATCATCTGCAGTACACATGTTTGGCTTCTTGATGTACTTTTGGAGCATGCTGTATCTTTTGACATTTTGATTGAAATAACTAAAAACAAAACAAAAACTCATAAACACAGCATTCTATTACAGGAACAGACTCAAAATCGATGTAGAATAATAGAGGGGAGCAAATTCAACATGTAACAAAGGCTATTTACCTTCGTACTGATGACTACGCGCAGCACCATGAAATCTCGTAGCGAACGTGAAGACCACTGAGGGATGGCCTCTGAGGAAACCCCTGACGTATGCGGTCTTTCCAGTCGGATACAATCTCCCGTAGTCCTCCTCTCCGTAGTCAATTCATGACCTCTCTATTGTCTAACTGGTGACGCAGGTATTCGCCGTTGACATTTAAGAACGTTAGAACGGAGTAGTCAGCAAGCAACTACTTTTTTATTACTTGAAGGAACTGAATATAATATTAAGCTATAATATACAAGACAATCTATATCAAGCTATAGTATAGGAGTGAAATATCCTAGCCAGTTAGCAGGAGGAATATGCACAAATTTCTGCATTGAGATGTTCTATTTTCTGCAATCTGGAGTGAACAAGTCATCTAAAGAAACATTGGAAGAAGATAAAGAAACAATGCAATCCTGAGAATCAAAAAATGAATTTACGGGAACGAGGATATTGACAAGTAGGAGTAAAACCTTTTGTATTTAAGAGACAGGATGGGGAGTGGAGGTGAGTATGGTTTCTGAACAAATGTAATATTTAAGTTATAAATATGGCACTCTTCACCTTAGTATTAATAAATTGTTTCAATGTCATTCCAACATCATTTTCAAGCTTAATAATAAAGCGCTGATGAGCATATAGAAAAATAGATAAAAGAAGATGAGTGTCTACGTGATACTCATACCAACATCAGAGAAATACGTTGATGCACACATAGGGAAATAGATCTTTGTCCACGTGATACTCATACCAACATCAGAGAAATACGTTGATGCGCACATAGGCAAATAGATCGTTGTCCACGTGATACTCATACCAACATTAGAGAAATATGTTGATGCGCACATAGGCAAATAGATCATTGTCCATGTGATACTCATACCAACATCAGAGAAATACGTTGATGAGCACATAGGAAAATAGATGTTTGCCCTCTTGATACTCATACCAACATCACATGGTTACTGATCCTCCCATATTTCATAAGGAAAGGTGAGCTTGAAATCCCACCGATTAGACAAAACCCAAATCACCGAGTATCTCAAGCGACATTTTCACCGATGGCATCTGATTAAGCAAACTTTCCCTTAGCAAACTTACCAACTGTAAACACATTAGGCCTCAGGTAGAAATCAATGTTGGGTGGGCATAGCAGCATTTTGTGCAAGAGGTAAATGCGTATGCTAGTATTTAGTAGCAGTTGAGTCAGTGACCACCATGTTTATCGCTGATTTTGCTTACACTTCTGTTGCCGCCTTCGCATAACTTTACTGTCTATAAAAAGAAGATTTTCTTTTCTCAAAGCTGTTTATTATAATTGCTTTAGATTTAATGAAAATGAAGCTTCCTGACAAACATGGACGTGTAAGGGGTTGGTTAGGCCCCAGGATAACACAAACCAACAAGATTTAACGAGAGAGACAAGACTAAACTTTGCACTATAGCCACAGATCTTTTATAACCAAAAAATCAAAAACTCGTTTACTCAATTCGTTTTTTCTACTCTCTCTCTGACTTCCAAGATCTTCTAATTATCAAGATAATCTGTTCTACAAGATAGACGGGGGTTGAAACGAGCATCGCTCATTTCGTAGCTAAAAAGTACAGTTTTATTCAAGAGTAATTAAGGTTCTTCACAGACGGCTCTAGCCGGAAAAATCCAGGGGCATGGCCCCCATGCGGAAGGTAGAAGAAGGGGGTCTGGGGGCGAAGCCCCAGAAAATTTTTTTGACCACATCCGTTTTACCCTAAGAAAACGCCCTTTTTGAGATTGGTCCTTTATACACCAATAAGCTATGTCAATGAAAGAGCAAAAATGAAGTCCCAAAGAAAGCCAGAGAGACGTTTTGTATAAAGTAAAGTACAGTAACAGTCTAGAGGTATCATGTTGATTTCTTGTACATCTTCCTAACTCGCAAGTATTTGCAGTAAACAATATAATCAAGACTCAAAACTTTTTACCCTTCCAGGAAAGTGGAGGGCCAACGAAGGGGCCAAGAAAATTTCTGGGGGCCATGGTCCCCCTGGTCCGCACGTACTACCGCCACTGCTAACAAGCACGCAGCGAGTTAGGCTCCTCTACAAATCTTCTGCATCAAGTGAAAATCTGAAGAGTACACGTTTTTTATCATGAGAATCCAGTTTATTAGCAGCCTAGTACTAGACAGCCTAAAATTTAAGAAACTTTTAGAACTACAAGGAAAGAGCTAAGAAACATTAGGCAAATAGTACATTGAAATCGTTACTGGGTCAAACGTAAAGCTGAACAAAAACAATATGAGCATGAAATTGCTCTAGAATTTGAATCTGTTGTGTTTGTAATACTGTTAATAGTTTATTACGTTCATGTTTCGTTTTATGTTCACTGCAATTTAATTCGTTAAATAAAGACACTTCTGAGAAGCTTTGAGAACTAAAATGGAATCAAAAGTTAGAGGGTTTAGTGCTAGGCCTGAGCTAGGTTTCTTATAGTTAAAAGTTTGGTCACTGTTTATAAGTATATGTAACTTTTCGTTTAGCTTCATTATTCCTAATGAGCGAGGTAGCATAGTGGTTAGAGATGCAGAAGGTCTAAGGTTCGAGTCCGACCCACTCCCCTACGCACGAAAGTATACGGGACTACCTTTACTTTACTCATTATTCCTACACTTTTTGGTATCGAACCTTGGACTATTCTTCTACTTATGCAAAAAGTGGCATATCTCCGTTTTCTAACACAAGTGACCTCGCATTACACAATAGTTATATCGCAAAACTTGGGTTTTAATCTCAAAAAACAAAAGCTGTTAAAATGCGGAACTTCAACTAGCCTGGTATACATAATCGGCTGTCATCATGTTGTCGTTGGGTAGATGAGCAGGAGACTCTGCAGCGATGTAATTCTAATAGAGTGGATGTCGTGTTCACTATGAGGAAATAGGACATTCACATTATACGATCTTTTATTAGAAACAAACTTTCAGCCTTCAGCGCAGATGTTTCCTAATATTTCGTCAGATCCAGCCTTTAAATGCTTCCAAACCGTTTCCTAACTACTTCAGGACTTCCATTTAATAATAACAACCCAGATAAGGCAACTTCGATGCAACAAATCGGGTGCTCAGGATTTGTGAGCATGTAATGGATGCTTTTTCTACTGTTTTTCTAGTTTAATCAAAATTTTTTTATGCAAAAACAGTTTTTCAAGTTAATATTTGAAATTCAGCCTGCCTATGTTTCTTATAGACATGTTTCTTACAAAAAAGCGTGTATCAAATTTCACGTTGTCACGATACTCCTTCAGTAACAAAGGTACCTACATAAAATTAAGGTATCTAGATAGAAAACAAAACAAAATAAATATGACAATGGTCTACCAGGAGATCATGTTCGCGGATAGTTTATCTCTATAATCGTTTTTACTTTAATAGCGTGAGAGGTAGGCATTCTTTCTTTGTTTGAAAAGGTGAATAGATTCCATATTTCATATATCGTTTGAGATATCATTCCAGACCATTGCACTGACGGAAGATAAAGTTATTTTCAAGGTTTCCAACCGTGGTTTAAGTATTTCACGTTTTTGAGCTAATTGGTGTGGTTGCTCATCATTTATGGAAGAGTTAGTACTGAAGAGAAACTTTTTGCTCATAAGATCATCTTATCTACCTTTGAGATTTGCACAACCTTATTCTGAAATAACATTCCATAGCATGCCCATTCACGTTTGCATCGGAATTGAAAGCTTCTTTTTTTATTCCAAGAATCATGTATAGACAACACCTGTAACCATGGAGTACTGTAGTCCTTATAAGGAAACCTCAGATAAGAAAATTTAGACAATGCAGTTCATTGACAAATGGAGGGAAATTTTTGTCTTGCGAGCCACAAACCTTTGGAGATTGAAATGAACAGTATAATAGGTACATCTGGCATTCCAGGTGCAAACCTGCTGGTTTTCAAGGCATGAAAAAGGTAAGAGGGAACAATCTCCTAGCCAGTTAAGTAGGATGAATATGCAGAAATTTCGGCTTTGATTTTCTATTCTATTTGAATTGAAGCTATTCTATTTTCTGTAATCCGTAGGAACCTAGTCATCTCAGGAAACAAGGAAACAAAAAGCCGTTAGATGAAATCTTTCAGTGCCTGATAATCAACAAGCAATTTTTTGGCAATGAGGATATTGTGGAGCAGGAGTAAATACATGTATATTTAGAGAAAGGATGGAAAATAGAGGTACTAATGGTTTTTGAGCAAACATAACCTTCAGATCATAAATATTGTATTCTTCATATTACCATTAATAAATTCGTTGTTTAATGTCACTCTAAAATCATTATCGCATACAGCCGGCCTCCGCAACTAGCAGCGTGCCCGGCACTCGTGGTGCACTTCGCCATGCGGAGTTAAAGGAACGATCCTATCCGTTTCACCTGTGACTGCCCCTAGTTGGTTTGCGATGTCATGATGTATTCCTAGTTAATGTCAGGCGCGGAAATAGGGGGTTCCTGAGGGTCTGGACCCCTGCCCTGTTCAGCAAATGAGCAATAGTCCTTTTTGCAGTGCGCTATTTATATCAGAATGGGCGTTTCAAAATGGTATGGTTCCAAAACTTTTCTGGGGGCTTCGACCCCAGCCCCCATTTTTCCTTCTTTGCCGTGAAAAGAGATTGCAATGAGGATCATTTGATTTCAGAAGCAGCCATACTAGTAAACTTCCCACATTATTTCCTCCGTTTATGAATCTGCAGAGCGGTATTCAACGCCCGTATCTTCTTTAAAAAGTTTTAGTGTACCCTTTTTGTGGATTGGACTCTTGCCCTCGAAAACTCCTTGTTGCGCGCCTGAACGTGCTGACGTCACGGAGCCAGAGCGACACGCTGTTTGTAGACTCGTTTCTGACTGACCATACGCAGATCAATTACATATTTTTCCTACATCCATTCATTTGATCTTTCATCGGCACCTCACGGCACATTCTTGTTGAACAATCTTGTGATCTGCTGTGCCACTGGGGAAATTCTGAAAAGCTTTAAGGATCCTTGTAATATTTGAATAGTAACCGTGCGGCTTCGTTTTTTTTTGTAAAAAAATGATTAGTATACAAACAGCCTATGAAAGTTTCTTCTTATGACTACGATGTTTGCCTTCATTACAGAGTGGCACGCAGCAAGTGAACTCAAAAAAGAAAGAGAAAATAGGAAACGAATTGTATTACTAACTTATGGATGATACTAACAGTGAGTGTAGGTCCCGAGTTCAAAGCTTTTACATCTATGGGATCACCTTTGTATTATCCTTCACTACATATTTACAAGGAGGCAAGTCAGAAAGTAGGTTTAATTTTTAACTAAGGTACTACTTGCTTGCTATTACAGTATACACTCGATAAGTGGAACCTCCATAGGACCCAAAAAAAGGTCCCACATATCGAATGTTCCACTTATCTTAATTTTCTGGAGAACGGGACATTCACAAACAATAATAATAATTTCTTGCCAACACAGACTAACTACATCTTTGAAGAGACTTGAAATAATTAGTACTTCTCTAGGTTGATAGAATATCTTTATATTGCAGCTACTAGCCAATTATGAAGTCCAACCCTTAGCATGTCGCAGTCTTCATTATTTTGCTCTATATAGAGGCATATTTTCCTTGAACTGCTTCAACTATTTCAGCTTTCTTTTCTAAACAATACGAAACTGTGCTTTTAGCAACACCTTATCTCTTTACTGTAGCTATACAGCATTGGCCTGCATCAATATCTTTTAAAGCCTTCGTTTAGAAAACTGTACCGCTGCCATTGTTAAATCATGGCCACTGATATAATTCGAATAAAGAATGTTTTGATCAAATTGATTCGAACGTTCCTAAGATAGTCTTTTGGAATGGTTCTACTTATGTGAATAAATATTGCTCACTGTACCAAGAAATTGGCAAAACTTATGGAAAGTTCCCCCTTCCAAGGGTCCCACGTATCCAGCAAATCCAAGGGACCGGACAAACTGGTTCCACTTAATGAAAGTTCTGCTTATCCGGGGCTCCACTTATCAAGCGTATGCTGCATTGCCAAAGTGGCACTTGACAAATTTTAGTCAAGAAGGTCTGACATGAGGGATAGATAATGGGTGTCCACGTGACACTCGCACCAGCATCACATGGCTACTGGTCCCCAATTCTTTGCAAGGTCCCCTTAGATGTGCCGAGACATTATCCATTGGAAGGGGAACCTTCCATTCCTCTTATCAAGGCCTCTAGAAGCAAAGATTATTATAACTGGATTAATGTTAGCGAGGATAAAATTTCGCGGTTTATAACGCTTTCGCAAATTAAGTCTATACGAAAAATCTAAACTTAGGTGATCCGTAAAATTATATCCTCGCAAGAAACTTAGATTTTGGAAAACTGATGAAATCAAATCTATCTGAAAAATTGACACTTTATCCATCTCAATAAAAAACCAACATGAAATGATATCAATGACTACAAATTGGAAATGGAAGTTACTTCATATTTCATATTGCCATGATACTCCTTCAGTAATCAAGACATTTACATAAATAAAGATATCTAGATAGAAAATAAAGACAAAACAAATAATCTACCAGGAAATCATGTTCGGGGATAGTTTATCTCTATAATGATTTTTAATGTAATAGCGTGAGAGGTAGACTTTCATTCTTTGCTTGAAAAGGTTATAGATTCCATATTTCATATATCGTTTGAGATATCATTCCAGACCATTGCACTGACGGAAGAAAAAGTTATTTTCAAGGTTTCCAACCGTGGTTTAAGTATTTCACGATTTTGAGCTAATTGGTGTGGCCGCTCATCATTTATGGAAGAGTTAGAACTGAAGAGAAATTGTTTTACCCATAAAATCATCTTATCTACCTTTGAGATCTGCTCAACTTTAGTCTATCAGCTAAGTTCTTTCAACCAACCAATTCATTTTTGGCACCTAAACAAGGAAAAATAAATATACTTTCTTTATTTGACTTATTTATACTTTTGCTATAGAAAGAGAAATTATAAAGTTCATCTGCGAAAATAAATCTACGCAAAAAATTTATCCAGTTAAAGTTGCTGCAAACAGCCTGTATTCCAGATGCAGACATGCCAGTTTTCAGCACATGTGTAACATTTTGCATGTCATGTAAAGAACATAAATGTATTGATTTATTATCTGCGTATAGCTTATTAAGTTGTATTGTGCTATGTTGTGAACAGCATCAACAAGCATCAGTACGCGTAGGGCAAGATATGAGTGACTGGGTAAACATAGCAAGAGGTGTAAGACAAAGGTGTGTTTTATCACCAGCACTCTTCTCACTATACACAGAGATGGTGATGAGGAAAATCAGCCACATGGATGGATTAAGAATGGGAGGGCTCAATGTAAATACCATCCGATACGCAGATGATACTGCCATTGTTGCAGATTCAGAAGAACAGCTACAAAACCTTATTACTGTAATAGCAGATGAAAGTGGCAAATTTGGCCCAGAAATTAATAAAAGAAAGACCTTCTGCATGACCATTTCAAAGAAGATTGTAAGTCCAAAGTGTAATTTAGATATTGATGGAATATTGATGGAATAAAAATCAGACAGGTAGAAAAATTCAAATATCTAGGGAGCTTAGTAACATCAGATGCGAAATCAGATCAAGAAATAAAGCGAAGAATTTGAATCCCAAAAACAGCATTTAAAGGTATGTCTAACGTGCTCACTGCAAGAGACATTAACAATCAAACCAAACTAAGGCTTATCAAATGCTATATATGGAGTACACTGTTTTATGGATGTGAAACATGGACGATAAGCGAAGCAATGAAAAAGCAGCTCGAAGAGGCAGAAATGTGATTTTTACGGAGGATGATGAAGATCTCTTGGATGAAGAAGGTCACGAATAAAGATGTATTGCGAAGAGCCCAGACTGAACGACAATTAATGAAGCAAATAGTGAAGAGACAATGTAGCTTCTTAGGACACATATTAAGGAAAGGAGGCATTGAGTACCAAGTGGTAACAGGGAAAGTAGAAGGAGAGAGAGATAGAGGAAGACAAAGACAGACATTTCTTGGGTGGTTAGGCAAATGCTTAGACAGGAGAAGAGTGGACATCATTCATTTGGCAGAAAACAGAACTTTATATCATGCTGTGACATCCAATGTACGACGACGATGTGAACGGCATGTGGTATCTCTACTATGTCGTGCTACGTATTGTGTCGGTGTCTCTGTGTATGATTATGATTGCTTGATTTTATATGAATGGTTTAGCTTAGAATGAATTCAGCATGGGTTAGATAACGAAGAGTAACGTTGTCTTCTCTGGCTCTGCTCTTCAGAACTCGTTACACATGAGAAAGGATAAGAAGGGGAAATTTCTTACCCCGTTTTGCAAAATATATATACAACAAATAATAATCTGCAACACGCTATTTTCTATTCTCTTTAGCGAACAACATCATACGTCAAGATGCAAGTGACCATGATAGAAACACAAGAATAGTTGCAGTACCAGGAAGTCAACAAGCAGATTTAAGTCATCGAAGGTACTGTGGTATAGAAGACAGTTCTTATATTGAAGGAGAACAGATGGAAAACAGAGGTAATTAGGTTTCTTGACCAAAACAAGCTTTTGGTAGCAAAGTGGGGAGGGGGGAGGGGGATTTCAAAAAGTGCAATAGAAAGCGTAGATGGGGAAATTTCAATACAATTTTTGCAATAAATTATCGGTGAAATAACGACTTAGGGATATGATCTCCAATTGAGAGGATATTACTATTTTTTCAAAGAGTTATAATAATGCTTAGGCCTCTAGCAAGGTAATAATTTCTTTCTTAATCTGTAGGAGTACATAAGAACTATTAATATCAAAATTTCTTAAAAGTTTGAGGCTACGTTTACACGCGGCCGACCGAATATTTGAGCGGCCAAATATTAGATCGGCCCGTGTAAACGCTGCCTAAGGTTGCTTTCCAAAGTGGCCGAATATCTGCACGCCTAAGTGACCTAATTTGAGGTCAGTTAGCCGGCCCCTTATAAACGCTGCGCCTAAGTGGCCAAGTATTTGACTGACCAAATGTTCGGTCGGTCCCGTGTAAACACTGCCTGAAAGTAAATTTTGAATTATGTATTCATTAGCGATGCATTGGCAAAAGTTTTAGAATAACTACAAATAAGATGGTAGTCGATTTAACACTCTAGGACAGACATCCGCAGGTAACTTTGTTGTGCGCCATTATTGAAGTTGAAACAATTAAGAAGCACCACAGTCAGTAGATATACCTATCCCAGCATGCCTCCATCTAATACATCTTACAATGGCCTTAAACACACTAGAAATAACTTCGGAGTAAGAACTCGTCACCTATTGTGTACTTGATCCTGGAGCCTAGCAAGCCCTGTTGGCACTCCTTACAGCTAAGTGCGTTCAAAACCTAGGGTGTGTAGGAGGTCTGAAAGAATGCAAACAATCCCCACAAAGATAAAAGGGACCAAAGTGCTGCTTCAGAGTAGCACTTTCTATTTACAATCGCTCTTATGTAAACATCAAGTGGTGAGGTACTAATGTAAAAGAGCTTGGATTATTTTAGTTCAGCAAGGCTAACTGCGTAAGGTGCCCTACTGTTAGTGAGAGTGGGCTATCAGTTCATACCCCATATACAGGATATAGCACTTTCAGGGCCAATTAAACAATGAAAAGTTCATAAGACATGTGTTGGAACTTTTTTCATTAGTAAAAGATGGGGGTTTGACACTGATTTTTCATATTCCCTAATTATCTGCTATTTTCTTCCTTCGGTTTGTTTTTACTGCGCACCATTCTGTGCCATTAAATGGTCCACAAGTGGCGCGTGCGCCGTCAGTTACGCATACCTGCTCTAGGATATCAATGCATTAATCTCCAGCTAAAAGAATACTGTTTCTAATATCCTATTGCTAGAACCAATAGTAGCTCAGGAAACGAGCGAAGATATCGGAAGGATGGCAAACATTGCAGTCCCTGAAGGTCACCAACCAAACGTTTTCCATCAATACTGTGTTGCAACTCAAGATTTTCATGTTCAAGAGATAGTCAACGAAGGTAAGAAGCCATTTTCATTGTTGATCTACAACAACATTAACAACAATAACATCCCTGTACAGGAATTCTCCATAGAATCTATAAAATGACACGTCGTTATTATAAAAAGGGCTTAAGACTACCCAAAAGTGAATGATATTTATCGAAGAAAGTGTCCAAATTAAGAATTAGTATCATTTGTCCTCCAGAGCTACTAAGCAGGAAGATGCTATGAAACTGTGAAAAAATGTTGTATGTGTTTAACTAAAAGCATCTTACCGTAGAACCTCCTTCAACGGACACCTCTGCACTCAAATTTAATTCAAAAAAAGCATGCAAAATCAGTAGAAATCCTCTCCCTTACTATATAACTTTCAAAGTGTCGCTTCTATGTGCAATATTGTACGTAGTTCTTTTTGTAATTTCTTCTTTTTATATCAATGTAATTGGATTATTTATTTTTCTATTATTTTGCAGGGCAATATAAAAATCAGCTTTTTGCTGCATACTTTACCCTGCAGAAATATTGTAGAATGAATTGAAATACATAATGGACACCTCTACACAACGGACACTTCTACGCAACGGACACTTCTACACAACGAACACCTCTACACAACGGACACGTCTACACAACGGACACGTCTACACAACGGACACCTCTACACAACGAACACCTCTACACAACGGATACGTCTACACAACGGACACCTCTACACAACGGATACGTCTACACAAAGGACACCTCTACACAACGGACACCTCTACATAACGAACACTTCTACACAACGGACACCTCTACACAACGAAAACCTCTCTTGTTTTTTAGTAAGTAATGTCAGGGAAAGGCCATAAGGCCTATAATAAAGCCTCGACAAAGGAAAGACTGAGAAAATGAGGGGAAGTTTAAGTAGAAGGGGAGATAAGATCAAGTTTGTTGATGCTAGATTTAAAAGATGACAAATTGTAGGATTCAGGGAAAGTAGTGGGTGGCAATGAGTTCCACAGTTGAGATGTTCTAGGAAAGAAAGATGATTTGTGAGCTAGAGTTCGTGGATTAAGTAGTATAACTTGGAAAGGTGTGAATAAGTAGAGCTTCTGGTGGTTCGAACACGCCTCACTGGATCAGGAATAATATTCTTGATTTCCTGAGAGCAATGTCCGTGAAAATAGCGGTAGAAAATGGAAAGATCTGCAACAAGACGACGATGGGAGAGAGACTGTAGAGAATTAGTGAGGTTTGGATTGGTGATGAGATGGATAGCTTTAGACTGGACTCTGTCAAGAAAATGGAGAGAAGATTTAGGAGCACCACCCCAGACATGAGAGCAGTACCTCTACACAACAGACACTTCCATACAACAGACTCGTCCATATATCCCTAATATTTTTCACTAATTCACGTATTGTATATATTATGCATAAATTTGCAAGAATATAATTTAGCCTACACGAATCAGTAGTGAGCATAGACACCACCACAATTTAAGAATGGTCAAGTAGAACCCAGCCTCAAACCCCTACTATGAATCTCCGCACTAGCAACCTAGTGCAAGACTTTCCAAAAGAAGTTTCCTCCATTTCCCCTGGACTTTTCTATAATTCCCCTAAAATTAGATGAATTTTCCTGACTATTTGTAGCACTAAATAACTCTTGTTTTTGAAGCCAATTTCAAGGATAAAGGAAAATGACGGGGGGAGTGAGGTCTTTGAAACTCTGTTGTTTGCAAGACTTTTTCTAGTGCACTATCAGAACGAGGTTCAATAAGAATGGAAGACATATCAGAGTTTCTTCAGCGACATTAGAATTCCTCGGGCATTTGATAGTTTCAGAGAAATCAACCTAGCCTGAATTTCACAAAAACTATGCGAAGAATGTTTGTAAATGTATGGCAGCTTGGATGTAGAATCTTCCAGAATCTTCCATTTCTCTTTTGTAGTACCACTGTCCATGCTTGCTCTAAACTGCAGTATTCTATTTCTTCTGTAGCTCAGGAAAATGACGAAGTTCCAAGAGAGGAGAGTAATGGCCGATAATCAGCTGCATTGTTTCCCTTTCTGCCAAGTGTCATCGGTTAGATTGGCAATATCTAGTACTTTCTTTGGCAGTCAAGTGGCAGTACGACCCTGTGCGGATTGCAGCTGATGCATGGACTAAGCAAAAAACATCGAAAAATTGAAGATTGGAATGAATCATAATACCAGGACAATCGCCAACTCCCCTTCAAAACAAGCATAAAACAGTTGTGCTCTGATTCTTCTCTTCATAAACGTGCGATCTGACTGCTCACTAAGACACAGCATTGTTTTTTGAGAAGTCAACAAATCCATGCAAGGAGCTAAATAGTATTCATATATAATGCTAAGTACCATGATTTGAGAACTACTTGCTCACCAAAATGACATTCTGTTCATTATAGCAGAGAGTATCATGTCTAGCTCTTTCAACAGATAATTAGAAGGCTGGAAGCAGTGATGTAGAGCTGGAGGACGGGGGCTCGGGGAGCTCAGCCCCCTAGTGATTTTTTCTTATTTTGGAGGGCTAGAGCCCTCTAGTTATTCCCAACAAACACTGCTTTAGAGCAAAAAATGACAAGGTTGCAAAATTCTTGTAGATATTCCTAGCATAATCAACATCACCATGAAACTTTTTCCATAGAGAAGTTCTTCCAACGGCTTTCTTTATGTTTAAATTTGTCACAACATTAACTTAAAGCATCTTCTTTCCAAAGAAGCTACTTTCAACCTTCGTCAGGGGTGAAAATTGTGTGAAACCCTCCCTTCCTCGACAGATAAAACCACTTAATTTACAGGGCGATTGAATCTCTTTGCAGGATAATCATGCCTTGCCACATATAAATTTTAGTGAATATTCTGGCGTAAACTATCTTTCTTTCGGCGCACTAGCGTGAGATCTTGTCTCTAGGATTAGACTATACGACAGCGAAGCCTAAGATTATCGTAACTTCTTTGTATTTCGTTTTCACGTTGAAGTAGTTTTCACTCTGGGAACAGATATCAATGGTGATAGCATCTTTCATATCATGTTCCAAAAGGGGAATTTTTTGAGGATCTAGAGGGCGTAGCCCTGAAAAACTTTTCTAGGAGCAAGCCCCAGACCCCTATCCTTCTCCTCTTCTCTTCTGCCATAGTCCTGTGTTGTGAAATGCCATAAAGGGCTTGTGTGCCTCCATTTTCAGTGGCGCTAGGAACTTCTGGCAAATCGGTGAATTCATCTCCGCCGTGAATTACACTTGACATAAATGTGACTTGGTATCAATCGAGATTTTTCACAGTTGGCAAAGACGACGTTTTATATACCATTTGCTACAACTGGGATGGTATTCTTTTCAATCTATTGTCACAGTATACAGATGGAACTACTCTTTTTTATAAGAGAACTGTCAATTTCCCTGAGCCTCGATCTTCTAAACTTTTCCCGAAAGTGAGCCTGAGATTTTCTTAAATGTTTCTTAACTCTTACTGAAGTAAACTGGCTAAAATGGGTTCCACTTTCGTTATTAATGTTGCATGCTGGAATTTGAATTCCATCTTTAACATTTTGAGTGCAATAACCATGAAATATCGATATTTGGCCAACAAAAACACTAAAGTTTGGAAATTGAGCCTCTTGATTTTCTTAAGGTTTTCTTGTGATTTTGACCATTTTAGCCTCATTTTCTTATAAACTTTGTTCTTATAAAAAACGTGTATCTCAGGGCAATATCCAGTGTTTAAATGAAAGTATAGATGTTACGCCCATGACCTTCTTTTACGTAGGTTTCAAACTGGGAGCTAGCTTCCTTTTAGTTTTCATGATAATGCCCATGTAATGACCATTGTCATGTAGCCTTGTTTTGAAACACAATACATAGCCTCGCTTTGAAATACATGAATTTATGCATGAGCCCCCCTAGTTATTAATCTAGCTCTACAGCACTGGAGATAAACCAATTATTTAACACTCTATCTATGAGGAACTAAACCGATGCAAACGCCAAGGAAGCACATGAGCATTTCGATAAGCATCACCGCAAAAGATTCATGAAGAAATACAATCAGAGAACCACTTAATCATTCAATCACTTCCTCCGCCTACATCAGACGGCACATGAGTATGAGAAAAAGACCTCCAAGAGTCGAGGCGAAGAGTGATGGTTAAATTCATTGGCAGACTCGCATTTTTCCATTTGAGGATTGTATCAAGTCATCGTTTCTATGGAGTACTACTTCTTCAAGGCAAAGCTTTGAAAGGACTGGCATGGAACGCCTAGTGTGACCAAAGAGCTTCATTGCTTTCAAATGTGAAATGTAAATGACAAGAAGAATCTTTGCCATTATAACCAGATCTTCATCTTCCAGGTATGGTTTTCAACAACACCTATTGAGCAGCAGAGCTAAGTTGTCCTGTTGTGATGAGAAAAGCTCATAGCGGATGCAGGACACAGGACTGCTTTGCAGCTTCCAACTTAATTTATCCAGATCAAGGGCTAGAGCGTCACATGACACGTAATGACATATGTTGATGCTAAGGATGCTAGTGCGACTATGAACTTTCGCTATGAATCGCTTTAATTGCTATGGATCGTTATGAATCGCTCATTGTAATAAGTGGCAACAAACTTTCCACTAATCAGGGCACTACGATAGCTTTAAGGTTGTTGACGCCTTTATAATTATTTACGCGTTCCAAATTATTGAAAGATCACGTAGGATAATATTATCAAAAGTGCATACTCAAGATCTGTATAGTTTACACCAGGGCTACGACATGGCCGTCTCAAAGGGAGTGTTTCTCAACTCAAGTCGGCTTATGAAATCTTTGGCCACCCAAAGGCAAACGCCGCCCAAATGTTAGCTGAGTGTAGAAAAGCGGTAAAAACCAAGAAAAGATTTCATAGAATGCCAGAATTTTGTCAAAATGGATTTTTCAAACACCTTAAAAAGTTCCAAGTGATTGCATTTTATTGGCTCAATAACAATGTCTTTCCACAAGTGCTGGCCAAAATTTGGCCGTTCAAGCAATTATATTCGATGAATTTGGCCTTGAACCACACAAAAATTGGGCATCAGCGCCGTTTTTGTCATACACTTCTGCCTGCAGGATTGCCTAAATAAGCTGAAGACATCTGAATTGATCAAACAAATAGTCAAGGAAAGTGGGGAAAGGATTATCCAAACAAAGTAAGTTTAAATAGATAACATATAGTCAGTAGTCGGTAGAATTGAATGCACTTTTGACAAGGCATTTTTTTACGCAGTTATATGCTAGGAATGGGACTAGGATGTTCCTACATCCAATGTCATTGATCAAATTGGTTGGTCTACAGAAGCTTAATGATATACTGATAATTGCTCACAGCACAACAGCTAATACTGCTTGCTTAGTATGGTTTCTCTTGCTTAAGAATAAAAGCTTAACTATTCAGTTATCTTATTTATTATGCACAGATGAGTTCAGCCCTACCGCTATTTACAGAACAGATTTCAGGAACTACATAGAGCCAAAATCTACAATGAGTTCGAGTTCTTTACTTGAACTCTTTGCAGAAGAAAGCAGGGTATGAATTTATAATTAGTTCTCCTAGCTTGAACACTAGCCGTCACTACTGTTTTCATATGTAATGCTTAGCCTAACAAATTTGACGTGGCTTTTACAAAATGGCACAAGATATCATTGAAAGTTAAGGCTAAATATACCTTCAAGTGTTTAGAGTAAACAGTGCAGGTTTTCGAAGTTATCAAAATGAGCGAAAGGTAGCAATTTCTTTCTAAGGTTTGCAATTTATGCATGTAGCAATGTCTAAGCTGAAGCATTGTAATTTCTTAACGGTCTTTTAGACCCCAAAATATGTCAAGACAAAAACAATACGACAATTACATGGAAAATATCGCAGTTTCCAAAGGGACACAAATAAATTTAAAGTCAACAAGAGAAGCAATGGAAAATTTGAACATACAAAGAGAAGAAATGGGAGATACAGGTGATCGTGAATTTTTCAAAATAATGATATGCGGCTTATTGATATCAAATAATGATACTCTTTACTTCAAAATCTTCAAAATGCAACCGAAATCATTCTGTTACCAAAAGTTCAATGATAGATGAACAAAATTATTATTATTTTGTCAACAACAGGCATGCATTATTTCGTGCAAATATCATTTTCATTAGAATACTTTATAAATACCTGAGACTCAAAATTTCGAAGACTTTTTAATTTGAACCTATGATTATTCTTAAAGTTTTGAGCAACAAAAGGTGTAAGTGTGCCCAAAACTCAAAAGAAAAATTAAAATCTTTGTGCATGTGTTAGTTCATCGAAAAGACAAGAAAACAACAAAATAAATGTGATGTTTGCAGCACAAAACGCAATCTAAAAATACTCAAGAATATGGAGCTTTAGTCATGTATTACTTTTAAATCATTCTTATATTTCAGTGAGTTTGAGCCTGAATATTCTCATAGACTACATTCATAAAAGTGTTCATCCTGTTTAAAGCTCACTGGGCAAGATACGATTTATATCAAAATTTTAAAAGGTATGAAAATATGGAAAGAATAAAACTTATAGTGAAAAGATAAATGTATGAAGCTAATGAGAGACAGTACCTTAATGATCTTAAAAATAGATTATGTGCGCTCAGATGATCTTTACGCATTACTAACAATTTAGTTTATGGAAAATTCTTTGAGATTTATAAGAAAGTATCTAGTTTCACTTTGTCAACATAGAAATTTAGTAATGATGGAATTTAAGAGCAAGTCAAAAACTACGTTGAAGCGCAAACTCTATCAAAGATTCAACATCTCTTATTTGAGTTGTGCACAAAAAAGACAAAATTTAAACTAAATAAATATTCTAACCTGCAAACTAGCTCTCAACCCATCTCTTTTTCACAGATTTATGTTTTGCAGTCCTTGAAACAATGTGATGCATGTTAACAAATTTTGGGTGCATTTTCCATGATTATCTGAAAGGAATATGGGGTATTGATTAACCATAAAAACATAAACTCACAAAAACCGATAGTTATCAAAGAAGTTTCCAAAACAGAAAGACAGAAAATCATACTTTGTTACAATTTTTCAATTTTTATGTTTTTAGAAGGCAGTAGGAAGTAGGTTTTACCCTTTCCTTTTCTTTGGAAAGATATCCAAAATAAACTATTTTGTTTGCAATGTTTTACAGGAACTGAAATTTGGGAAGACCAACGAAGTTATTTTGAACTCAAAAGTAATTAAGACGTACAAAGAAAGCAGGCACTGGACAAGCACTGGTTTACCGTTACATCATAGCTATGGAACATGCCAGACATTTGATACTTCCCATTGACATCATCTTTTGAGTTGCATGGATAGCTCTTACTGAAATGAATAAATATAACATATGCAATGTAAATATAATATGCAATATATATTAATCTAATATTATTTACGTATGTTAGATATATATTTATCTATATAAATATATATTAATCCAATATGTTACTTATCATATCTATATTATGGTATATATTATAGTAGGACACACTATATATTTACACTATATTGCATTTATTTATTATAAAGCTGTAACAAATGCAAAGTTCACTAGAATTTCAATTCTACTTGATTCTGCCTCGTCTATGGAAAATGCAATTGTCCTTGAATATTGTTCTATTCTTGAAGTAGATGATGAGAAGCGCAGCTTCTGGATAAATTTGAAAATAAGTACGACGACAAAAATAGATACCATTGAGTTTTTCCTTCTTTAGATCAACGTCAACAATTCCATACTATTCTACAATTCTACAATATAGTTGACAGTCCTAGTTGATCACCTTACTCCTACATGTTATGATATTTGGACCATTTATTCTGACTGATGATGGCCCAAGATTGATTCGAAACGTTTCGTGTATGTGTCAACTAGGACTGTCAGCCATATTGTGGAATTTTCGGATTGTAGAATAATATGGAATTGTTGAAATTGATCTAAAGAAGGAAATCTAAATGGTACCTCTTTTTTTCGTCGTACTTATTTTCAAATGTTCTATTCCTATGATCCTTTCAATCTTTTTTCAATTTAAAACTTGTTTATACAGGGCTACAATCCACCTTTTCGACGCAAAATCGACGCGCTAGTTGTGGTCACGTGATCTTTCAAATAGTCTACTATGATTGGATAAGCATTTATTTTTGTAAACAAAGACGCGAAAACTAGGACAGGAGTCTGTGGGAAAGAACTACAACTACTTAAAATGGTGAAGCACTGTTAATGCAAGCAATTCCACAACGACTACAGGTGCTAAAATGCTCATGCAATGAAGAACAGGATTTTCGTGAAAGTGGACACTACCTTCACGGCCTAAATTGATTAAAGCCTTCACGAGCATGACCTCCAAGTCTGCCCACTTGACAGCAGGAACATCCACAAGTCATAAACGTCTATTTTGTCTATGTCATTCAACGGTGGATTGGTAAAGGTGACATCACCGAACTTTTCTAGTCTGAAAACTGCTAGAAAGGCTTCTTCACATGAACAGCAAACGGCCACAGATTTGTCCTAGTTTTCGTGCTTCTATTTACAAAGATAGGACCTTTAACAATAATAGAGCGCTATTTTAAAGGTCATGTGACGCCTTGTAACACGTGCACTTTGCGTTGAAAAGGTGGATTCATTATCCCGATTTAAAATTGGCCCTGTGAAAAAAGGAAAACCTAATTATAATATAAAATATCTAGAATAATATGATCTACATATGCATGAATAATTAGAGTGCAATCAAAAAACAAACTAAAAGAAGACTAGCTAACCCATGCAATTAATCTTGGAATCTTTCAAAGATGACTTGAAGCAATAAATAGAGGGCGCTAGCTTTGTTCTTAAATCGAGATTGTTCCACTCTTTTGCTCCACGAAAACTAAAGGACTTTTGCCCAAAAGACGTTTTCATATGGGGTATTAGTAGATCAGTCGCAGAATTCCAAAGTTCACGTGCGTGAAGATCAGAAAGTTTAGAAATACAACTGCTAAGGTAGTCGGAAGCTTAACATCTAAGTGTTAATAATGTCTTTCTTGAGCTATTTAGGTTTGGAATTTCCCGATTGCTCTTGAAACATGTCGCTGCACTCTGAAACTCAAGGCTAGGAAAACTGCCAGTTACAAAAACACTACAAGGTTAGATTCCCCATCATTCGTTGTAAGCTGATGGAAATCATTGTTTCTCTGATACCAGCATCAACATTGATGGGATTGGTAACGCTGCCATCAGTTTAAGTCTTTAGCAGTTCTTTCTTCATTCACTCATGTTCATGTTTACACTTATCTTTTCTTAATTGCTCAAAATGCTGTATTAACACATGAGGTCTGTTTGCAAACAAGATAGTTTTCAAGGAAGGAAATACAAGCAAATGAAAAGCTGCCCAATAATTGTAAACACAGCTTATCGTTGGCAATATAGTAAGTTGTATTATTTTCATGCTTAGATGATAAATCACTTTGACGGGGTTCAAGCATACATCATATAAGCCAAGCTATGTGCTATTAACTTGTGACAAATGCCACAAAGACTAAGACCTTGGTATCAGCATAAATTTTAGAAAAATAGATTTGATGTGCCATGAAAAGTGCATGAGGTGGCTGGGTAATTCAGGGTTGATAGATTGGATCAATGATTTTGCTAAATGAACTCCTCTTAAACTGCTGAGCTGATTGTACTTGAAAAGGTTTTAAAAAAGCAACCTGCATGCATTGTCCAAGCCTCTGAATGGTCCACCAACAGAATCACACTTTAGGTTATATGTGAATGTTCCTGCGAAGAAACAAAACAGTACACGACAATGTTCCAAGAAAGGAGTATCTAGCAGCAGCCTAAGTGAGTGAATCATCAATGGAAGTTTTTGAGACCATTCATCGAAAAGTGAGTGTTGCTATTGTTTATAACACTTCTCTAAACATATAAGGTCACTTTTTAAGCTAATATTCCCCGACCTAAGAAGGAAGCAACGGAACAATAAATAGCTATCAGACATCAGAGCGGACAAGACCATTAACTGCGATAGGATGAGAGCCCATGAATTTGTTCTCAGGTGACTTACCAGACCTTCACCAGCATGAGGTTAATATCTTGACAACACATAAGTCAGATGCTCACAAGTCTTAACATAAACAGCATCACAAATGATATTTTCAGGTTTAGGTTTTGTTCAAAAACTCCTACACTTTCCATTTCATTCATGCATTTCGTTCTATGCAACTTACACCAGACATAGATCTTGACAGGCTTCTTCGTGTTGCCCATTAAACTTGATGTACTGCATGCATACATCCCCTTGTCGCTTCTCTTGATGCCACACTACATTCTTTGTATCAGTCACTTCAAAGTTTCCTTATGCTTCATTCATCCATTTCATTCATGTATACATGATAAATATCCAACTAAAGCTATTTTTCAAACTGCTCTGTAGAAAAATAATACAGCATACTTTAAAGTATTCAAAATTTTTTTATCATGACTGCACATTATTATTTAAGTATAAATGCAAATGGAAAAGCAAGACTGTCCTCAAGATCTGTCATGTTGCCAGTGATGGCATGAAATGGATGAATGATTTGGCTATCTTACTTTCTTTATTCAGACTGTTCCAGAGCTACCTCCACTATAAAAGGAGCATTTCTTGCCACATGTGACCTCAGAAATGGTACATAGAGATCAGTGCTGGTGTTATGGAGCTGTTTTCAAAGCAAGGCCATCTGGAAGCCCTAGTTTAAAAACCTTCCTCAGGGACCAGCCATGTCGGGTCCTAGAATTGACATTGGACACGAATGAATTTACCGCACTGAGAGTTTGGGCTACCATAGTTGTATCTATACCATGCTTTACAATGTTGGGACTCTTATCACTCAATGGATCTCTCCTTCTGCGGTAGATTGCACAAAGTATGAGAAGGTGGCCTCCAAGAGTCCAGGCTAAAAGTGGAAGCATAGTTCCCTTGAAGGGAAAGCTCCGAGAATATTTGGTACAGTAAAGACAACAGACAATTAAATTGTGTATACGAAAACTTCCATTGTTTTTTGTGCGTTTTGATTGGCGATTAAATCAGAGAAGCCGAATGAATGGACGCTGATCGAATGAATTCATCAAGACTCCGACTATGATCTAAAGGGAGTGGCTTGCTAGCTTTCTGGATAGGCAGATATTGATCGCAGGGTAAAACTATTACAAGGACAGAAGCAAAGTAGTAGAAACACTTAATTATCATGGGGAATCAATTCTCCACGCCTAAAGGTAAAGTTCCGCATATTCTTTTAAAAATGAGAGTGCCTGATCTTAGGACTGAATACTTATCTTGGCATTTCGATAAATTTATAAAGCGTTGGCCTAGATTTCATTGAATTACAAGGTACAAATGCCTGAATGTGTATACTTTAAGTCTAAACGTTTTCAAGGTTAAGAAATTGAGAGAAAGAAAGTAATTTCTTACTCAAGTTTACAACAAAGGTAACTAAAGATTTCGAAGCTGAAGAAACTTTTATTCTATATTCCTTAGATCCTGAGGTATCTCAAGATACACGGATACATGACAAGTGCATGGGAAATATTGTAGCACCTAAAGGCCACCAAGTAATCTTGATTTCTCCAAGAAATTGCAAAGCCACGGAAAGCATTCATGTAGCAAGTGATGAAACAGAAGATACAGGTGCACAGGCATTTTCTGAAATAATGATGTCAAAATTGATGTTATTTAGTTGAAAATTAGAGGTCGCTTGCCTCAACAGAATTCTCAAAAAGTATATCTTTAATCACCTATGCAACAAGACTTCAGAGTGAGATGTAACATCGCTACAATGCTAAAAAGAAACTAATGTTCAGATTTAAATCATTGTTGGTATTTTTTAAATAGTCTGTAAGTCTGTACGCTTTTAAATAGTCGAAAAATAGTCTGGCTTAGTTTTGTCACTTACTAGTACAATAGCTGACGAAATTTAAATGGATGTTCAAAACAATGCATGAGCTATTCACAAAGCACGTGAAAGAAATATAAAATATTGCACTTGATTCACTAAGACAACAAATAACTATACACACTGATATTCTTGAAGTAAGTCTCTTCAACAAAAAGGCAGAAAATTGTAGTATGTTATCATACTGTTATGTCAATTTTTGTATTAACAAAAGGACTGGATTGAATTAGATTTTTGCTCTATTCATCCTTTGCAATAATGTCCAGATCTGGAGTATTTAACTTCCCAAATTTTGCAGGGACATACTGGGAAGAAACAAGAAGGCACTTGAATGTGATGGCAAGCAAGCTGTACAGCGGAGAGAGTGCAGAACACGGAGCTACAAATAAAAGACCTAACAATTAAAAAAACACTATTTATATGATTCATTTTCAGCATTCATAACTAGTTCAAAATGCTTAAATTGCAATTAATATTTCTATTCCTGCTTACTCAACCTATTTCATAGGCTAATGCAACTGGCTGTATGTCTATGACATAAGATGTGGCTTACTTTGTTACATCAGTAACTTAGCAAATACAAATCTTGCTAAAAGCTAATCTATACTTGGCCTTGGTTTACAAATTATAGCTGCAATAGATAAACTTCATATTTACTATATGGTAGCTTTTGTAAATGCTCTGGAAGAGGTCAGTGCTTGATTTCTTTTAGTTAACTGTTGCTGTTTTAATAGAACCAGCTGTTAATTTTATGGTCTAGAGGCAATTTTCGGTTTTAGTAAGAAGCATGTTTGGAAGGAGACTTGTTAGAATAAAATGGAAAATATCAGAAAGGGAAAGATTGCCTTGCAGGTCTACATACGGTTTTGATGGTCTTATAGACAATAACACTTGGGCTTGAGCTTCTAGTGTCATATTGTATCCTGTAACACCTTGCTCTAAGTATGTTTTATATCTTGCAACAACATGGAAAGGTAGGTGACTTAAATTGAAAGTAAAAAGAGCAATCGGGCATGATTGTGAGCTTCCACAAGTAAAATTTTTCATAGTTGCAAGAGTGTTATTTGCACGTCAAATGGTACAATTAAAATCTTAAAAAGGGAAGCTGCTTACAGCTTTAGAATAAAATGAATTAGGTCTGCGATGATGAAGCCTTTTGATGGGAGGTTGAATAAAATCTTTGCAGGGTGACCAGCGCAAACAATTTTAAGACCTGCTACGTGCTTTGTATTTGTCATTTTGGACATTAGTTTGTTCCAGTTAGAAAGAAGGGTGCAAAAATTCTGTGTGGGAAAACAATACTCTTTAACTCTCTGTCTCATGTCAATAGCATTCAGTGATGTAATTGGATTCTGAGTCTTGCCATGCAAACATTGCTCTAGCAAACTGTCTTCACTCAACTTTGAATGCACTGACTTTATGTTAAGACACTGGGTAGCATTTATTTTGATTGTCTCATGTAGTTATATTTCCTGACTTATCTTTTAAAACCAAAATCATGAATCTTTGTCATCAGGGCAATAAATATGCATATGTAGAGTGCTAGCAGTTGCCACAAAGTAAAGAAGACGTCAAAAGATGGTCTCTCAGTTTCTTTAGGTCTTCTGCATTTGCCCTGTTGGCTATGCTACACAATTCTGCAGCTTGTCTCTTTGCTCCCTTGTCAGTTTGTCCTATCCAACTAGGTCCTCCTGTTCCTTTTCACTTTTCTCAGTGTCTTTTGAAACAAATTTGGACAAGTGCAACACACCGATGACACTTCATCTCTATTCTATATTTCTCTTCTGTTTCAAGTGTCCATTATTCTGTTATTGTTCTTGCTACCACTATCGCAAAAGAGACTTGCACGGAGTATCTTCCAATTGTCAACAGACCGTTGACTCTGTATCATCTGCTGAAATGTAAGCTTCTAGTAATCTGTGAGCTCCAACAGCAGACTAGACTCCTTTCAAGCTGTTTGGGCCAGCAGTTCATAAGTAGCCTTCCTTTGCTGCAAAATTTAACAAGATTCATTACCTTTGTATGCTCTGTTTTGAAGTGATATTGGCATGCTTAGCAACCTATAAAATCTTGAAGCATCACTTCTACCCCCTTCCTGTGACTACAAATGGACATATAATCCATCTGCTAACTTCAAACGCTTTCCCGGCTTTCTTACTAGTGTAAAACACAAACTTCCAATCACAATTATTTCTTTGAAGCTTTAAGAATGTTGCATGGTATATCTTTTGTTGTTATATCTTTTATTCGAGCAAGGGGAAGCAAAACCACTAGGGATGTTTTGGAGAGCTTTCATTTTTATCATATATTTATCATAAAAGTAGATTAGTCCAAATAATGACTTTGAAAAAATGATATCTTTGCCAGTTTACTACCTTCTCAAGGTATTGTACCTGAAAAATTGATGAGGAATTTAGGCTCAAATTGAGAAGAACGAGTGGACAACTTCTACATTCCAAAAGCGATGCCTATGTTCATACTGACTTGCAAACAGGTTCATTGGCACAACCTGGTAAATCAATTCAAAATCAGTTGGTTTGACCTATGTCCACCTGTTGCAGTGAATGATATGAATTGAAGATAATATACATTTTAAAGTGAAAATTGTTTATTTTTCGATAATTGATTTGTTATCATTCTTGATATTTACATAGACATCAATAGACTGATTCGACGAGCATAAATGATGGAAAACTCGTACCTTTCAAAAGATGAACTAAATGAGCAACTTTTTGCAACACGTGTTCGTGATGTAGCAGCTCCAGGGCCTCTACTATTCCATGTTTTCTGAAAGAAGCAAGAAACATGAGGCTCAAATCATGCAAAAATAAAGAAAGGATCAAGGAATAGGGGCAGGATGAAACTCAAAAGTAAACTTCAAAAAGATTTTTTCACAAGAAAATTTCAATTCAGTTGGACACAAAATACAAAATCCCCTGCTATTATGTGTCTTCAACCAGTGGTGTAGGAGTAAATTGGTAGCTAGGGGGTTTGTGCCCCCGTGCCCCTTCTTTTCTACACCACTGTCTTCAGCTGATGCATCGAAATCTTTGAGCGAGCCTTTGAAATTTGTTGTTATTTTTGGAACCTTCAAGAAGCTTAAGAAAAATCTAGGAGACATCCAAATTGTACGCAGAGAATACATTTTCTATCAAATGACGTTTACAAAATTCAATATGAAGAATAAATTTTAGAAGAAGAGAAAAAAATTACAATAGAATGATAGGCAGTGAATAGAAACAATAAAAAGGCCTTTGATATGATAGACAGTACGCTAATAAGTTGTAAAATATAAAACATGGAAAAGGTGTGGCTATGATTCAATTATTGCTTTGAATTCTTTGAAAACGCTTTCAAATAGCTATTATTTAAAAATTTCAGCGGTATATGGAAAATAATGATCTATACATACATACATACATACATATATATATATATATATATATATATATATATATAT